>JBBMEF010046445.1:25927-36314 GCA_037832685.1 Sicyos baderoa
ATAATAGGTTTGGACCTTAGCTAAAACATGAATAGTTAGAGGAGCATATGTGCAATTAGTCAGAAAGTTTGTTAATAATTATACCATAATAGGTTTGGACCTTAGCTAAAACATGAATAGTTAGAGGAGCATATGTGCAATTAGTCAGAAAGTTTGTTAATAGTTATAAATAGAGAGATTGGATGAGGGGAAAGACATTCAAATATTAAGCGGAATCTTTAGGTCTTAAAGAGAGAATTCTCTTGGGAATTGAAAGTTCCAAGTTTCTATCAAACTTAAGATCGCCCTACATACATCCTAGAACCGTAAGCGAAATTAAGCGCGATGCACGAAATTAAGCGCTCAACTATTGCATCGCCGACCATGAACTGAATCTTTACAAGCCAAGGATTTTGAAGCAAACATAGTAACTTTCTTACAAGATGCTCACAATCCTACTGATCTAGAAACAAAGATCCTGCAAAAATGAGAATAACAATACAAAGTGTTTCATAATCAAAACAAAACGAGTAAAAGATTTTTTTTTTCGTCTGTATAATTTGCAGTGGAGACTCACAGTAATTTTATCTCACAAAAGCTCTTGGATCGGATGATTTTTCGCCTATTTTTTAATTAAAAATACTAGGATTTATTTGTGTATATTTAACAAAAAAATAAAGAAGATTATTCAAGGGTGAAATAATTGTACTCGTCCAAAGGTTCATAATCTGAGTGGAAATTTTCATACGAAATTATAAATAAGGTAATAGCTGAAATGCTATAGCCTAAGAATTATCATAAAAAAGGGTCATGAGATTAGAAGAGTTTGAAGGTTTTAAAAATACACCTTCATCACAAGCACACATAAAATTACATCATTTGAAGAAACTAACACCATAATTACAAACAACAGACATTACTGAACTCTCTCTCTCTCTCTCTCTCTCATACCCTTTAAACACACACATAATGACAGACTCAAACTTGCAGTTCACCAACAGGGATGTATGGAAGCAAGGATAATCTCCCTACCACTTGACGTCCTTCGTCTTAGGAACGTCGTCGACGATACTTTAGTATCTCGAAACCGATAAGTTTCTAACACAGTTTAGTAATTTTTTACATTCCTATTAGACCTCAAAATTAGTTAATCTTGCTTCTCTAACATCCTAAACAGACAAACAAGTTTCTACTGTTGATCTTCTGCTACAAACATTATTCTAGAATGACATTTTTTTTCCTAAGTTAAAACAAATGAACTTGGTAAGATGGTGTTTGGAGGTTTACCTCTGCTACAACCATCAGAAACAAGCTTGGATGTGTTTCGATGGAGTAAAATCTCCAGAAGGATTATTTGGAAGATGGATTTCGTATCTGGATGTCGGCATGACTGATTCGAAAGCCTCCACGAGAAGTGCCACCTTCTTCTTTTTAGCTGGTGCAAGTTTCGTGACGGAACGTTGGAGTGCATAATCAAGCATCCATTCTTCTGCATTTTTCCTGTCATCAATCAACTGATGCTTGAGATCTACCTTTTCTGCTTCCAGTTCTGGCACCAATGGCAAGTAATTCGGTTCTCGTGGATTGAAGTTCCTTGGATCATCTGATTCATCTTCAAGCCTCTTGCATTTTATAATCAATTCCCAATTCTTGTCAGAGAGATCCAGTTCTTGGTTGGAACCGATCACGGTACGGGATGGCTTTGCTGCATTTACCGATGAATCCGCTCTACCTTTTCCTTCCGCAGTGTCAACCGGCACAACACTATTATCATTCAAAGAGGTTTCTTCTACTTTAAAATCAATAGGCTCCTCATTATCAGTCAATTCTAGGACTGTGGAGATTTCACCTTCATCTTGTTGAGCAGCTGAATTTCTGTTTCCAGCAGCAAAGATATCTTGGCATTGTCCATCAGATAAGAGAGCTTTTAGATATTTACCAGAACTGATTTCACTATAATTTTCAGCCTCAGTAACCTCTTCTCCATGGTTAGCATCATAAAGTTGTTTTTCCTTTTCCATTTGTTTATCGATATCGGCATCGAGTGATTCCTCTTGAAATTCAGAATTTAGAATCAGCTCCAAGTATTCAATTTCAGATGTAGCATCCATCTCATCAAATGCATCCTCTAAATAAGAAAGTTGATCAAAACTTAAGCTCTCAGACACTTGGTTAGCCTCTTCCATCTGCCAATCCGGATGGCGATTCAACTCGGAATCCCCAATATAGAACTGTTCTCCAAAGTCTTCTCCCATGTCATTGAATGCTTTCTCTACTTCGAAAAACACCCCTTCACAATCTTTGACAACATCGCCAGATCCAGCAAGTTCTTCGTCGTGCAAGCGAGTCTCTTCTGATAAACCCCCATTTTCAACACTTGATTGATCTTCAAGCTCCTCCAAACCATCACTTTCCATGCTCAAAAACTGCTGCTCCTCCCACTCTTCCATCTCGGTATTCGTCGAACCAGCATCATCCTCACACTCATCCCCATGGAACGAGACACCCGAGTCCACACATCCATCAGAGATGTTGACAACCTGTTTGATGTCCTCTTCATTACTCGATCCTGCTTCATCGTCTACGGTAGAAGAAGAAACTCTAGCACAATCTTCCTTCATAACGCACTCTTGACTAACTAATCTAGCACCATCAACCAAATTTTCAGCATAAATTTCAATGAAACAATCCAACCCACCATCGTTCACCAAAACCTCAGTGACCATTTCTTCTTCATCATCATCATCAACCCCTTTCACTGCACAACCAGATGGCTCAACTTTCATACTCTTTTGAGTCTTCAACGACCGCCTTCTCGCAGACAAGAAACACTTCAATGGAGGCAAGGGAGCATGTCTATGGTCATTAAGCGAGCAGTAAGAATAAGAACAAACTTTCATGGCTGAAGTTCCTTCAGACTCAGTTGCACCAGGGCTCAGCATGAGATATCCTGGAAACTTAGAGTCCTTGAGAGTTGAAGAACATGTAGCTCTCAACGAATTCATCTCTTCGCTAAGAGCCGCCCTCGAAGATTTCTTGAAACTCGCCGATTTCGTTAAAGTTCTAACCAATTTCACACTGGAGCATTTTGTCAAACACTTCGTGGGCTTAAGGCCAGAAACAGAGACACAAGCAGAATTCTCTAAATCCCTCCTTCTGGATTTCTTACCATCACTACAAATCCTTGAATTCCCAGAACTTACCTTACAAACCTCCTTCCTCGCATCGAAACAGCTCGTCGATTTCATGTAATTCGGCGAAAAATCGCCCGTTCGCCGATTCTGCTTCCGTTTGATTTCCAACCCATTAGAACAAATAATCGTCGGTGAAGCTAAGCTCTCGAAATCCGAAACCTGAATAGCTCTCGATTTCTTCATCTTCTTCCTCAATTCATCTGCTCTGTTTTTCCCATCTGGGTTATGAGAGGAAGAAGAAGAAGAAAACGAAGAACTGGGTTTGAAGCTCGCAACTCTCTTCTCCGCTTTAACGCCATGAATTTGATCTCCAAATTTGATCGCTGCCGTTCTTTGTACCATATTCTGAAAAACAGGGGTTTGATTCGACGATCTCTTTTCTGATCAAAAACAGGGGAATTTCAATCTGTAGAAGAAACCCAGTAACCTTTTGGGAAAGTTAAACATTAAAGAAAAGTGATAAAGGAAGATTCGTGAAAAACAAAGAGAACTCAAAGTTTTTTTTTTTTTTTTTTTTTTTTGAAATTTGGCGTATGCTTTGGAAGAACAGTGGGTCGGCTTTCAACGTCTGTGATGATTTATGAGATAAAAATTTGAAAGCATGCAATGGGAGAGAAACTGGTTTCGCCTTTTTTTTTTTTTTTTAATTTTTTTTATATTCTAGTATTTAAGTGGTTGTTTATTGACTCTATAAAAATGGTATTTAATTTTTTTTCTTATTTTGATTTTGATATTCATATAATTATTGTTTCTTTTTTACTATTTAAAGAAAAAAAATAATATATTGTTCATCATTCTAACTATTTTGTAGGGGGTTGATTATCTTATTTGATGGTAATTCATTTCAATTTTATCGTACGATTTTGAACATCTTTATTTGGCTCCCAAATTAGTCAGAGTAATAGTGTTTGTCTTTGTACGGTTTGAAGAAAAAATTTCATGTGTTTCATGACTTTAGCGTGTGCAACATTTTGATTAGTGAACATATAATTTCCAATCAACGTCACAAACAATTTTGAATTATTGTCTCGTATAATTTTCAATCGCTAAAAATATAATATTTCATTGATACCGTAGATATTTTTCAATTAGTGTAACAGTTATATTGAACACTATGAAGCTGTGAGTCAATCCATTCATTCAATCAAGCCAGTTTATGTCATGGGAAGGTTACAATTCTGAAGATGTGATACTAATTAGCGAGCGTCGATGAAGCAAATCAAGAAAAAATTGATAAGTAATGAAATGGAGGGCAAAAAAATCAAGAATTGTTTCTGCTAGGCCAACGTATTTCCCCAAAGATGATAGCAAGTTACATATTCTGTTGCGGTACGAAATAAATCAGATTGATTTTGCGATCTCCCTAACCAAACCCTCCCACATTAGGATTACTCGTTAATGGTTGACAAGTTTTCAATTAAGAAAAGAGAAGAGAAATGTCAAAACACCCAAATTTTACCTTGTATAAAATATTTCTAAAATCAAATGGAACGGTGGCTTGATGATCATTGTTTGATAATAATCTAACTCAACATCAAAGTCATAAATTTCAATCGATATTTGTTTCTCATTTATTTAAAAAATGCACATTTGAGTAAGATTATTCCAGAAGTTGACGGAGGGAAATGGGCGGTGCAAAGTGGTGGTCGGCTTTAGTGGGCTGCTCATGGGCCCTACTTTTGGGCCTCTGCTCCATTACACACGCTTCTTCTTTCTTTACAAAAAGAAATAAAGAATAAAACTTTTTTAAACCAAAAAAAAAAAAAAACATGATTTTATGTCAAAATTTTAATAAGTGTTTGTCAACTTATGTATATCTTTTGATTTAAAATTTTACTATTTTAATTGGAAATTTATCTTTAGAAGTAATTTTATTTTTTATCTTAGGTTTAGAGCATAATTTTTAAAATAATTCAGTTATAGTATCTGGTTTCTATCAATGACACAACTAAACAAGAGATAGAATGAGTGAATTCTATGGTAATAGACTCAACCAACGATAAAACTCTATGATTCATTGAATTTTATCTTAATAGATTTCAATTTATATTTCCTGCTTTATTGAAATCAATCTTTTCTTTTATTTTAATCGAGATCTTCTTTACACCTTTATTTTCCTAATATTTGATAATTAATTAAGATAGTTTAACCTAATCATTGACAAATGAAGCAAGTATTTTTTTTTTTTTTTTGATTTATTCTAACTTTAAAAATAAAAAAGAAATAAATACAGGCCATTTTCATTCTTTGTTTTTTTTTTCTTCTTTCCTTTCCTTTCTACTTAAGGTCCACTTGAATCCTTTTTTATTAATGGAACCATCACCACTAAAATATACAATTATTATTCTATATAGCTTCCTTACTTTTATAAAGGAAAATTTTGTGTTTTTTGTTTTATTAGGAAGTACATAGAAATGAAGAATTTAACAAATGGATTCAAATTTAATACTTGTTTTAATCATATTTACTTTTATAATGGAAAATTTTGTGTTTTTTGTGTTTTTTTGTTTTATAGCAATTTTAGGACCCTCTATTAGAATTAGAATTATAGTACATTTTTATCAAAAAATGGTTTATACCAAATTTCAACTGATTGAAGTATTTGATTGTATTCATTAAGTGATTGAGCTCATCAATCAATTACTAGTGATTAAACTCAATCACTTGAAATTTTGCTATAAACCAATTTTTGATAAAAAAAAAAAAAGTGTGTTATAGATGCAATTTTTTATCCCATTTTTGTTATACATGAAAAAAACCCCTAATTTTTTTATGTTTTAGAAAAACAGTTTGATATGTATAAAATCTTGAAATTTTTTGAACCTATTAGTTTTTCAAAACTTGAAATTTCATAAACTTATTAGATACTTGAACTAAATAAACCCAACTAATTGAAAGTTAAAAAATTAAACTCATAATTAACATGTTTTTTTTTATTGTGGCAAAAAAGAATGATGAGTTGATGCTAAGATAATTGGTCAGGCTAAATTACACATCTCTTGAATGTAAACTACTACTTTTCTTTCCTTTTTACCAAAAATAAAATAATAATTTCTTATACATAAAATACTTAAACACATAATTAATATTTCTTTCCTCCATAAACATAAATAGAAGGTTACATTTAAAAAATACAACTCAATCCCAATATAAATTCAAGAATTTTTATTATTATTATTACCATAAGTCTTATCCAAATTTATTAAGAATTTCATATTAGGGTAGGAACTGCAATGGTTATGAAAAACTTGTTTCTAGCATTTACAATCCAAAGTGCCAACAATACTTTATACATACATTAAAGGGAGTTCATGATTCATAAAAATTAAAAAAAAAAATAATAATAAAAACATGAATCCATTTTAAACCTAAAAAGTAATGTATATATAAAGATCAAATATCCATCCAAATCATTCAACAGAACAAAAAATAATGTTGAAGCTAACTAGTATAGTATTTTGGCCATAAAACATTGTGTTTGTGGGCCTAATACAGCTGAAAAGTACTCTGGACTAACTGCTGCTATATATCATTGAAATCTCAATGTGCCTATATTATTGTACCAAATATTGGATCCAACTTATCTGTTTTACATCACTAGATAATATTCTTCATCTCTCATTCTAATACTCCCTATAAAAGCTAAAAAAAAAATTATAGTACTACATGGCAACACACTATGATCGAGTCTTTCTAGTACTGAAAGGATGAGTGGCGTGTTAGTTTCAATGTTTGGTAGTAATCCAATTCAAGACCACGATCACGGATTCCATCTTAATAATTGGTATTTGGCTCTCATTTATTTGAAAGCAGTAGTACCCTCTATGTAGGGTTTGTGGTCTTTCTCCCCCAACTTGTACTGAAAAATGTGTATATATATTATGTTGATATTAGTGAACTATACACTATTTTTAGAGGATGATGAACACGGTATAGGGTTTATATTAGAGGTATACTAATAAATACTTAGAGGGTTTGTGGTCGTTTTGATTTGGGTCTTCAGTGATCTCAAGAATAAGTGGGTCCAAGTACCTTAAACTTGGTTTATCGTTGAATTCGTTATTCGATAGAACTTGGTTCTTATCATATCCATACTTGAGTACCTGAAATTTTCTCATGAGCTACTTTGATATCAGACTATGGGAAAGCCTTGGAGATTGAAAATTTGAACCAACACTACATAGAGAGCACAAACATTTCTATCAATGTAGTAGCTTAAGGAACTAATGAACTAATGAAAAAAGGGTATTTCAAGTCATTGCTAAATCTTGTACACTTCATGATATGATTTTAATGCACTCTCAAAATAGTACAGATGACATTATATTGTCATATTCAGAGCACATGATATCTATATTATTGTATGAAGAAAACAAGAGGGGGTCTAGTCTTTCCACTCAAACTCCAAATCAGGTCATGTTCTTGGTGGTTCTGAATATGATATGCTGAACTATAACCAAGCAAATAAGGGGAAATACATGTTCTCAGAATAAATCAGTACTCTTCTGACAACTACTTGAAACTTACATCAACTGTTTTACACTTATTCTGTACAAAAACATACCCCACAAAGGACTTATTAACGTACTATTTTTTTTTTTTTTTTGAAACCGGAAAATCGGAGCTTTGCTCCACTATACTCGAGATAACCACGCTCATCTCTAGGTCAGGCATCAAGAGATATCAAAGGAATGGAGACACGAGAGGTGTCTACAAATCAATGTCATAGGTCAGTCTCAAACCTGAGACCTTGAGGAGAGCACACCTTCAAAACCCAAGCTTGCGACCATCACACCACCCTTTGGGGACACTTATTAGCTTACTATTATGGATAATAAAATTAAAGAACCCAATAAAGAGGAAGGAGTGGCAATGGCATGACCTAGTGGTCAAAAGTGACATAAAGAACTAAGGGGTGATGGGTTCAACTACGATGTCCACTTATATAGGAAATGAGTTCCTACGGGTTTCCTTGACGTATCCAAATGTTGACGGTCAGACAGTATGTCTCATAAAAATAGTCGAGGTGCGCATAAGCTGGCCTGAACACTCACGGATATAGCCAGGATGAATTTCAGAAGTAGGACTTACAATGGAGCTGTAGATGTAACCGAAAATTGCCTCGCTCCCGGTAGATTGGAGTTGGACATGTCCAATCTAACTGGAACAAGCCTGCAAATGTTGGACATAAGAAAATAAAAGAAGCCATTGTGTTTTTGATGAGAAGGCTCAGACACCAGAGTGAAATTTTTAGGATACTTGTGATTTTCATTGATCACTCTCATTCAAATATTTTACATCAGGATTTGAAACAAAATGCTAATTAGTTACTACAACATTACAACATTCACAGATATGTGTATAACCAGCACCAATAGTATGGCAGATAATAACAAAAATATAACTGAATTTGACACACTTTCTGTGATGTTGGCATTTTCATTTGACTTCTACATGAATCTTTGAACTTCAATAGATAACAAAACTATAACTGAATTTACTTCTACCATGCGAAAGGCGAGAGCAGCGACGCCTTGTTGTGACTACTTCGACCCTGCTCGAATTCTCGTTATCACGACCATTCCAGTGTAATATACAAGGAAAATAGTTTTACATTTGCAAACAAAATTCATGGCTGCATAATTTCAATTCAGATATACTCAGCAACAGATCACTTCTAATTTTCACGAGTTCGAAGGAAAATCGGTTGAACATGTTAAACTTCCTGCATTATCGTTTCGGAGAATAGAATACTTAGATATATACAATTTAAGGATATTAATCGCACTATATTATGCTTTGACCTCTCTTACAACTATCTAACGATTATATTTTCTTTTGTACAGCATAAAAGAATGCCTCAATATATACAAAGGGGATTAGTCCCATTGTTATGATCTCTCTATTATACAGGATGATTTTATATTCTCTTTTGCACAGCAGCAAATAGCACCAGAAGAATGGGAGAAAGAAGAAAAATGACATAGGGAAGAGATTGATTAAGTACACCTTCCCCGATCCCGGGCTCCTCGGCAGAGTAGTTAAGTTTGTTTTCGACAAAAGCTTCAAAATAGTTCTGGTAGCTACTGTCATTTGAAAGGTAAGACGAGCTTGTCCTTACCTTCATCATTTCCATTGCCTGTGCATTGAAAAAGATCAAAAAAAACATACAACCATTGGAAAGAATCCCTTGAATAACTAGTAATGTTTACGAACAAAGAACACTTCAAACTTTGAACCATTAATTAAGACCCTGTATGATAACTATTTTGTTTTTGGTTTTTGAAATTTAAGCCTACAACAGCTATCTTACCATAATTTTTTTCTTACTTGGATATCTACCTCTTACCTATATTTTAAGAAACTAAACTAAAATTTGAGAGCAAAAAAAAGTAGCTTCCAAAAGCTTGTTTTTGTTTTTGAAATTTGGTTAGCATTCACCTACTTTCTCAAGGAAAGATTGAGCACATTGTAAGAAACTTGAGTAAAAATGAGCTTATATTTCAAAAACCAAAAACAAAAAACCAAATGGTTATCAAACGGAGCCTAAGTTATCATAACGAGTGTACTACCCAAAGTACACATGTTAGACTAAGCATTAGCATCCATGTCCTTGCAGTTTGAAGTTTTCTTGTAAGTCGGTATAAGTATTGATTCATTGAAGAACTAAGGGGGTGATGTGTAACTGCATGAGGAGTTATTTTTAGTGATTAATATGAGGAGCTATTTGGAGTGATTAGAAATTGAAGTTTTTGTAATGGCTCGTTTGGATGTGGATTGTTGTAGAGGAGTTGGAGGCAATAGCTCGTTTTGATGTAGATTTTTGTAGAGAAATTGCAGGCAATAGCTCGTTTGGATGTGTGTATTTGAGTAGGAGTTGTAAATACTCGTTTGTAAAAACTTCTTAAAGTGACAAACAAACACCCCTAAATGTTTTATATTTGAAGTCATACTAAACAAGTTTATCTACAAAACACACTTCAATAGTTACCTGGAAACCATACATGAACTGCCTTGCTTTCTTGCTCACTCGAGGATTCGGATGAGACTTAAGCTTTTCGTACATTTCTCGAGCCTCATCTGACCTGTAAAACATGGTAATTTTCAACCCAAAAAATAACCAATTCATTGGGTTCTTTCTCACTTTTCAGATTTATACTCTAATTTCCCCTCCTTTCTTTAGTATCCCCACCCTACATATATCTAACTTCTAT
>JBBMEF010046494.1:0-13341 GCA_037832685.1 Sicyos baderoa
GACGGTATACTTTGTCTTCTTGGCCTTTATCCACGAACCCTTCTGGTTGGTTCACATAAATCTCCTCCTCAAGATCAGCATTTAAAAAAGTTGACTTGACATCTAGATGAAATATTTTCCATCCCAAGTGTGCAGCTAAAGCAATAATCAGTTGTATTGCGTCGTGTCGGGCAATATTGATTGATGAGCTCAATCACTTAACAAACTAATTGAGTTCAATCACTCAAAATTTTGGTATAAAGATAAAAATGTGCTATCATTCTAATGGATGGTCTTAAAATTGCTATATAGTACAAATTCTCTTTTTTTTTTTTTTTAAATGTGCTATCATGCATTCATAGATTATTTAGATAATTTTTTTAATAAAAATAAATAAATTTAAAGTTTAAAGATAGATAAAATATCAATAAAATATAACCCAACTAAATTTGTAATGGAAAATAACTAAGGTTAGAGTACCCACTCTATGAGTGCAACTATTGACTGACTCTAATGATATATATTTAATAATGACCTTTTGTTTCATAGATATAAACTAAAGCCTAGTACAAAAATATTAAAAAAATTGAGCAAACGGATTTTAGATAAACTCCATTTAAGCAAATTAGATGATAAATGCTTTTTAATTAGATGACAAAAAGAGATACTTGCTCTAAAAAAGACAAAAGAATCCAATTACAAAATAAAGATTTCAGGTCTAAATAGTACAAGACAATTATTGTGAGCTTGCATATGTACATGAATCATCAAATGAAATAAAAACTAGACAAAATGAATTTAAGGAGTGGTTGATGTACCAGTAGCACCTGCTGCAGCAGGAGTCGCACTAGCAGCACCTACTGCCGCAGGAGTCGCACCAGCAGCACCCGCTATAGCAGGAGTCGCACCAGCAGCACCCGCTATAGCAGGAGTCGCACCAACAGCACCGGCTGCAGTAGGAGTCACACCAGCAGCAGGAATCCTTAAAAGAACTTAACATGTCATTTTATATCTTGAAGCAGAAGAGCCTCTAATATTTTTGAAAGTGACGTGATAACATTTTGATCTTGACATCGTATGTTAGTGTTTATTATGAAATAAGTGAATGTGTATATGATGTTATTACAAATATTTAGATATTTCAAAGGTGTGAGGAAATGAATTAAATCAATTAGATAAAAGAATTTAACATGTCATGTCAAGTAAACTAGTTAATTGTAAGAAAAATATTGTGAAGATTAAGGATTGATTAGACACTAAATTTATAATAATTTAGGGATTTATTGAATACAAATTAAATTAAATATTTAAGATTATATTAGATACACAATCTTTTAATTGATTGCCTTACAATATTTAGATTAAAGAATGTCCATACTTGTTTTTTAGTTGTTTTTAGTTGAGCAATTCGATAATTCAAAACTTTGACCTTTTAATTTATGGGCCCACGCTAATATCGCTGAACTATGTCACAATTAAATTGTGATTTGATTAAAACATTAAGTTGAAATTTTAAGGAAATCATAAGGAAATTATAAGAGAAAATAAACTATTATGAAAATATAAAATAATTTGAGCGAACGGATTTCATGACTAAATAGTACAAGACAATTATTGAGAGCTTGTACATATTGTACATGATCCATTACATGCATCATCAACAAAATAGACTAAAAACTTCCTTACAATATTTAGATAAAATGAAGAAAAATTGTATTATTTAGACCATTTTTAAAATTGCAATTTTAGATTTCCATTTAAAAATCAGAAAAATATATTTGTTCTAAAATCTCACTCTTAATTCGAATTTCATACTATCATTAGTCACATAATCTCTTTTGTAATTAATTACAAATCAATTAATTCATTTTTGAACATTCCATAACAATTAGCAATTGATGAGTTGGATTTCAAATCTCATTTCTCATTTATCTCATTATTCCATACGTTTGACATTTTTTCTCTCCCCATTTTCGAGCCTTGTTCTTCATTTCGCCTCTTTGTTCTCCATTTTTCGTCCTCTGATTTTTCTCTCTATTTGAGGGCAGCTGAGGATCCATCAGCTGGAGTAGTCGAATAGGCAGTCTCAGCAGGAGCAGTCTTCGAGACAGTAGAGGAACCATCAGCAGGAGCAGTCGAAGGGGCAGTCGAAGAACCATAAGCAGAAGCAGTCGATGAACCATTAGCAGGAGCAGTCGATGGAGCATTAGCCGAAGCAGTTGATGAATCATTAGCAGGGGCAGTTGATGAACCATTAGCATAAGCAGATCCAACACATATGGTAGGATTTTGTTTTCCGGTAATAGTGGGCTTCACATTTGAACATTCTGATGTAATACTTCCTTCGCTTCCGCTATAAGTGAGGTCGATATCAACAAATTCTACACCCTCACATGGTAAATTTTTGCTGCAAATCACTTTGACTGCAACTGGAGTAGCAGAGGTGCCTCTAATATTTTTGAAACTAACGTTGCTTATCTTGATTTTAGATGGAATCTAGGTGTACAAAAAAAAGATATTTTATATAAATAAACCTAAATTTCCACTTTTCTTCTTATTATTTTTTTATATAAACCATTAATTGAAAACAAATGCACAATTCTAATTTATACCTTTCTATTGCATTGATTCCAAGGACAATATTCTTGGTCTATAAGGATGGGATTGCTGACGTTAACCATTTCAATATCTTCAAAATGCATGTCAGAAGCTGGAAATGCTACCGGTGAATCTGGCCACGTTTTAATCCTAACACCATTCGAAGTACTAGTTATTTTGCATTGTTTCACAAAAACTCCTACTACTTCTTTTTCCTTGGTGTACTTGCCCAAGCTTCCAATGCTAATTCCATGACCTGGTCCACAAGTTACATTGGTAATAGTTATTTGTTTATTACTATCTCCTACAGAAATACAATCATCTCCAGTTCCAATATTTGTATCGAGAACGAAAATCTCTTCTGAACTGCTTATGTGAATGCCATCGGTGTTTGGGCTCTCATCAGGTGCGGTAATTGTCAGATGTTGAAAGGTAAGATTCTTACAACCCAAAAGATTGATATGAAAATTTTTACTATCTAATGAAGTTATGTCCTTCACTAGTGCATTTGTGACGAAACTCAACTTCAAATTCTGTCCATTAAAAAAAATATTGAACTTTAGAATATATACTTTTATTGAGACCTAAACTTAAATTTTTTATGAAATTATGGAAGAAAAACATTATTAATTACAATAAGAGCACTTACCATGGGAAGTTTTTTACATATTTTACTTTTATGGCAATCATTTTTTTCCCAACCTTTTTGTCCTTGACCATCAAGAATTCCAGTTCCTGACACAGTCAAATGATCAATAGTTCTAAAAAGAACCATTCCTTCTCCAGTCGGATCAGGATGAGCTTTCAATGTCCCATCGATTTGAACCTCAATAGGACTCTTGCAAGGGCCTTCAAGGAGTGTTTCACTTAATTCATACATTCCTTTTGGAATTAATATTTTACTTGGAGTGTCCGACGCACATGCTTTCGTCCATGCATTTGTGATAGCCTGCAAATTAAATATTTTTTGTCATATTTTTTTTAAAAAATAAAAATGGTTTTTTTTTTTTTTTGATGTCCGTGACTGTCCGGGCCAACTTGCGTACACAAGCGCACCTCGACTAATGTCACGGGGCATACCGTACACAAGCGCACCTCGACTAATGTCACGGGGCATACCGCCAAGGAAACCTGTAGGTATTAATTTGAAATTAATTTCTAGGTAGGTGGCCACCATGGGATTTGAACCCATCACCTTATGCATCCCAAGGCCCTTCATGACCAATTAGGCTACTCCATGATGGTTAATAAAAATTCATAAGGAATACTTACCTTAGTAATATCAGTATCAGGTGCTGCACCATAAGAATCCTTAGTGACATCGAAAATTGTTTGACCTTTAGCCGTGAATGCCAACAATAATATCAAAGATGCTAATGCCACAAAATTTGATTTCAATTCCATCATTTCTTTGCTCTTTTACTGTCTGATTTTCTCCTTTATTTATGGCTCTAGAATTGAATTTGGAATGAGAATGGTAAGTACCATGTTCCATTCAAGCCTCTTTATATAGGAGGAGAAAATCAATATTGTAAAAGAATAAATAAATAATTAAACACTCCTAATTATTTGTGGGTCAAATTTGTCACAAGGAAAAAAGGAAAAAAGAATGAGAGGTTAAAATTAAACAATGATATATCTATATTTAGTTATTTCTTAAATATTGTAACGACGAATACGCTCATGGCCACACAACATGGAGTGTGGAATAAGTGGCTTACAGACAAAAATTAATTTTGAATTCACTACTAAATAAAAAGGTAGATTAGTTGATAATCTGCCAAACAAAATTTAAGAAGAGCCAAAGAAAATGCCACGTCACTTTATTATGATTATCTAATAATCATTAATTAAAATGAAATAAAGTAACCCTCAATGAAAAAGCCCCAAGGAATTTTGTTTGAGATAATTAATAAAATATTACAAATAAGTTTTTACAATTCAAACAATCATATTTAAACGAGATAGTTTAATCACTCAAAATAATCACTTATTTCGAATCACTCAAAATAATCACTCATTTTTAATCAATTAAAATAATTATTTATTTTTTACTATTCATTTCTAATCAATGTATTTGAATGAGTTATTATCTGCCACCTTTTTAGGACTAGATTGAATTGTTTGAAAGTAGTAGGCCTTGTTAGGATCTCACAAATATCCCACATTGGAAAGTGGGAGAGTCCAACATCAATATAAAAGAGATATGAGTTATTCCCCTCATAGCCAATTGGTTTGAGGTGGAACCTCATATTTTTTAACATGGTATCAGAGCCCATAAAACCCAAACGGGTATTCGGTCCAATAAAATGAAATTGAGATCCGATTCAAAGTTGGTGAGCCCAGAAGAGGCACTATCTTGAGGGGGCAGGTTAGGATCTCACAAATATCCCATGGAACACCTAATAATGAAACTTTAATTGATTATTGTGGTATGGCAAGTTGTTAGTTGAAAGAAATCTTCGCAATCTAATGCTTGTAGGCACCGTGAGATTAGGAAGGAAATCTATGTACATCTTGCACATAATCTTATTGCATCATTCTTAATATACGAAGAGAATACGACCATGAATTTCATCAACCCAATAAAAAAGTCACATCTTGATCTTGGTGTAACCATAGATGTTTTCCTATGACATTGGTGGGAAGAGTGATATTGATCTCATGAATTAATATTAACATTTTTCTCATTTAACAATACTTTTGATCATGTATAAAGCACTCTACATTGATTCGCTTATTTACCAATGAATGTTATGAAAATAGTTCTTATATTGAATTTAATCTAGAGATCATTTAATTTTAATATCTATATGTGCAATTACAAGTAGGAACACGAAAAATTGTTGACAATAAATATTTGTCAACAAGATATATGACTTTTTTTTAATACATATTGGAGGAGAGGATAAATACCGATTCTCGAGATCGAATCTGTAATGCTGGTGTTGAACTGATTTACAATCAAATAATAAAATCATTGCGCGATTTATTCATTCGTTATTTATGACTAAATGAAGAGTCATGTTTACCAATGAAGTTTTTTTTTTTTTTTTTTTTTCATATTTAGTAATTACAATGAAATGTCAAAATAAATTATTTAATGATAATGTTTTGGTATCATAGATAAAGTACTAATGATTTATTTTCTCTCATTTATTGTTTTTATGCGACAATAAATCAATATGCTATCAAAGAAAAAATAATGATTGTGGAAAAACATAATTGAAAGAATTCTAGGGTCGTTTACTTTGAGGTAGTCAGGATAGTTCGAATTTTCTGATGCTTGGAATCTCAGACGTCCGAAATCACAGATGTCTCATATTCTTAGATGACTATATTTGTATCGAAAAAATCAGTGGCGCAGTAGTTTCATTATTTGGTTGTAAATCAGTTCAACACCAGCGTCACAGATTTCAACCCTGGAAGAGTCGGCAGTGTTTCTTTTGTATGAATCATATTTGACATGGCATGAACTCCATCGAACTCAATCAATTGAGCTCAACAAAAATGAAAATTTTTGTATAAACGATTTTTTGATAAAAATGTGCTATAATTTTAATAGAGAACCCTAAAATTGTTATACATAACAAATTTCTTTATTTTAAACTAATTTTAATTTATAACATAATTGTTTATATTAAATTTTATTTTATTTTATTTTATATAATTAATTATAAATTTTGAAAGAAAGAATATCAATTATGTATTATATATATATATAGATTTATTTATTTATAAATGTAACCATTTTTAAAAAGTAAAATAAAAAGCTCTTCAAATTTCAATTGAAATATATAATAATAATAATTTAAATAAAGTTTTTTTTATATGTATATTCGTTTGATTTTAAGGTTAGAATCCTCCATCAAAACCTGTCGTATATAATGTGTCTAAATTTGAATTTTGATCTCTATATGCAATCTTAGATTTCACATTGAATCTTTGTATTCAACCTGTTCCACTAATCAATTCAAGGGAAGTTTAACTTAATGTAATAAGAATTATGAGATCTATGATTCGATTCTCTATTATACTAAAAATAAATATATATTTTTTTATAAATTAGTAGTTAAAATTTTGATTCTCAATTCGAATGCAAATCTTTGGCACTCAATGAGTGGAATCAAAGAAATGAGATGATGTTTAAGGGATTAAGAAAGGAGATTGACATGAAAATCATGAAATATGCTAGGCTAAAAGAGTGACAATAAAAATAAAAAGTGGTTATAGATGAATCAAATTTATAAAAAAATTAAAATTATGAAGAGACTGATTCTAAATGATTCTTAATCAAATCATCTTCTTCTTTTATTCTTTTTGTTTAACGGTTTGCTCCGAGCACCTCCAAAATAATTTGGAGATTAAAAAAATGATTAGATAGTATCATTGATGGTCTTTTATTCTTAATCAAATCATCATTGATGGTTTTTTTAGTCAACTTTTTTTTTTAATCCTAATTTGGAATTATGGAGCATAAAGAAGATATCCATTCAAAAATGAAAAAAAAAAAAAAAAAAAACAAAAACAAAAACAAAATTGATAAATTACAAATATAGTTACCAATACTCTAATTTATTATAAATAACAAATTCTAGCATTTACATTCTAATTTTAGGACGTTTTATAAGTATTTTATACTCACAATAATATCTTTTTATATTAAGCATTATTTGTTATCAAATTGTTGATATAATTTTGTGCTCTTTGGTATAAGCATTACTAAAAATACGATCCATACCCCTATTCTGTAAATATAGAACAACTGCATTTGATTAAATGGAATTACATAATCGGCAAAAGAGATACGCTTTACCTATTACAAAGATAGAGTTTTCATGACCTCTAAAGAGTACAAATAAAATATTATCAATAGCATGTACATGTACACATGCATTATTTAATGGAGTTGACCTAAAATATTGGGACAAAAATGAACATCAAATAATTTGACATATGTTTAAACTTTCAATAGTGAAGGAGTGAAGGGGCAATTTCCGCACATATTTTAGGATTGTTTGTTCCCGTCATAGTGGGCTTCACATTTAAACATTGAGATTTAATGCTTCCTTCTTTTCCATAATAAGTGAGGTTGATATCAACAAATTTCACATTTTCACATGGTCTACTTTTGCTGCAAACAACTTTGACTGCAACCGGAGTAGCGGAAGTGCCTTTGATATTCTTGAAACTAATATTGCTGAGCTGAATTTTTGATGGAACCTAAATATAGGGTAAAAAACACTATATTAGTTATTTAAATATAACTCAATATTTTTATTATTCTTAAAATTTTATCAAGTTAAATAATATGTTTAGAAATGGAAAAGCATAATACCAACTCGTATACCTTTTTATCGCATTGATCATATGGACAATACTCTTGGTCTATAATGATGGGATTCATCACATTATCCATTTCAATATCTTCAAAATGCATGTCCGATGCCATAAATGCTACAGGTGAATTTGGCCATGTTTTGATCCTTAAGCCATTATCCGTCCCTTTTAGTTTGCAGTTTTTCACAAAGACTCCTTTCACTGCTTGTTCCTTGCTGTACTTTCCCAAACTTCCTATGCTAATGCCATGACCTGGTCCACACTCTACATTGGTAATATGTATTTGTGTGTTCTTATCTCCTATAGACACACAATCATCACCCGTTGCGATTTTTGTATCAAGAACGTAAATCTCATCCGAACTACTTATATGAATTCCGTCAGTATTGGGGCTCTCCGCTGGTGCAATAATTGATAAATGTTGAAACGTAAGATTCTTGCAGCCCAATGCATTGATTTGAAAATTGTTACTATCCAAAGAAGTTATATCCTTAACTATAGAATTGGTGACGAAATCCAACCTAATGTTCTGTTGAATAAAAAAAAAAAAAAAAAAAAAAAAGTAATAGTTGTTAGTTAACATATATATGTAAATTGAGATTCTGTTATTTAGTTCTTACCATGGGAAGTTTTGTACATATTTTTTTTTTGGCACATTCATTTGTTGCCCAACTTGCTTTTCCTTGGCCATCTACAACTCCTGTACCTGTTACTGTAAGTTTATCAACATATCGAAAAACAACCATTCCCTCTCCTTCGATTTGTTTAGCACTATGTTTTAATGTCCCTTCAAGATTAAGCTCAATAGGACCCTTGCAAGGACCTACAAAGTTGGCTTGTGTTACTATATACACTCCTTTTGGAATCAACATTTTACTCGGACCCTTCGATGCACATGCTTCCTTCCATACTTTTTCTAAAACCTATAAAATTATTGAAATATTTCATCATTATATATATATATATATATATATGATAAAGTTTAAAAAGAAAAACTTATAAATGATAACTGTTTATCAAAGTAATGTATACTTACCTGAGTAGCATCACTATCTGGTTTGGCACCCATCTTAGAAATATCAAAAATTGCTTGACCTTTAGCAAAAGATGCCATCAATAATAGCAAAGGTACTAATAATAATGCCACAATGTTTGATTTCAATCCCATCATTTTTCTGCCTTCTATTCTTTTTTGTTTTTCTTTTGTTTTTATCTCAAACTTAGAAATTGGAATGAGTTTTGCAATTATTAATGTTCATCTGACCCTTTTATACATGAATAGAAAATCAATATTTTGAAAATAAATAAATAAATGTTATACCCATGTTTAGCTAAATTTGTCAGAGAAGAATGAGAGGTTGAAGTTTAGAAGATTATGTTCAACCATACACTATTCCTTGAATATTGGAACTACTAGTTCTTTCACCACAAACAAAATACATTCCTCAATTTTTTTTTTTTATTGCTCTACAAAGTTGGACAAAAAATATTTACAGTTCTTAACACTGAGTGGCTCAATTTTTTAATTTTTTTTTTTTTAGATAAAATAGCATGAGTTGAATTAGCAAGCACATGAAACTAAAAGACTAACAACATAGAAGAGTGAATGGCTAAAATATGTCAAAGTTAGTGAAATAGAATATAAATTTATTTGCAGGTCTCACCTTAAATTGGAAATATAATGACAATATTCAAATGGACAATAATTTATTTGCATTCACTCCAAAGAAAAGGGTATCCGTTGGCCAATATGAGGAAATCGTTGGTCGTCGGTTTACACAGTCGACCAAAATTATCCGTCAACGATTTCAAAAAAAAAGATCACATACCATGAGATGCTTTTTTACATATTTTACTTTTGTGGCAATCATTCTTTTCCAATATTTTTTCGTTGGCCATCAAAAATTCCCAGCCTAATATTGTAAGTATCAAAATATTGAAAAATAATCATGTTGTAACTTCTCATCAATTTTAACTTCAATAAGATTCTTGCAAGGACCTACGAAGAGTTGGCCTACATTAAAACCCGTAAAGTGAAATATTTCTTTTTTTTTTTTTAAATACAAAATGGAGGAAGGGAGACATATACCAATTGTCGGGATCACTGATAAAGCTGGTGTTGAACTAGTTTACAACCAAACAATGGAATTATTGTGTCATTGATCTATTTGATTAAATTGAATTATTTCATTATATTCAAGTTTTTTCTTATATATTGTAATGGTTTATCAAACTAATGTATACTTACCTTAGTAATATGAGTATTTCGTTTGGCACCCATCTTAATAACATAAAAAACTTTTTGACTTTGGCAATAGATGCCAACAATAATAGGAAAGGTACTAATGCCACAAAGTTTTATTTCAATTCCATCCTTTTTGTGCCTTCTATTTTTTCCCCCCCTTAGTTTGATATATAACTTACCTATTGGAATGAGTATTCTATGTTCATTTAATTTTTTATATATATACAGTGAGAGTCGATGACGCATTGGTTTCATTGTTTGGTTGTAATTTAGTTCAACACTATTGTCACGAGTTCGATTAAAATCAATATCTTACCCTCATTTATTTGAAAGTAATAGTACCTCTATATAGGATTTGTGGTCTACCCTAATTTTTACTCAAAAAAAAAAATCCTTTTTATATATGATGTGAAAATCAATATTGTGAAGAAAAAATGAAATAATAATAAAGGAAAAAAAAAACTCCCAATTTTATCAGCTAAATTTGTCATAGAAGAATTGGAGGCTGAAGTTAGAATATTATGTTGAACCATGTATTATGGCTGCTAATATTTTGCGAAGAATCAACAATGACAAGAATACTCTGTTTTGGTATGATCTTGGATGGAAAATGGCCCAGTGTTCAGACCTCTCCTTAAACGTGAGGTCGACAAAGGCTGTGACTATGGTGTTGAACTGAATTACACCAAATAATAAAATTATCAGGTCAATAAAAGTAAAAAACTTTACATCTATGAAACTTGGGAAATTATTAATGTTAAACTAGAAAATATTGTAAATATGGTCAATTTCAAGAAAAAATTAGTAAATATCGTCATTGACTACGTATTATTAACAATATTATATATTACTAAGTATTTATAATATTGTATTAAAGTGTATTAATGACTATTAATGCAAATACTTTAAAAATTATAAAAACAGCCCATCCACTCCGATTTCCCATGTTTTATTGATTTTGTAGCACCTTTTACCATTAGGCATTGTGGTTTCATTCTCAAATTTGTTATTTTGGAATTAGTACATGAACAAAATTGAGTATTTAACTTTGTGTGTGTACATGAAAGTTATTATTAGTTGAAATTCTATTTAAATTATTATTTGTATGAGTGGAAATCTGTTGGATATTGAGATGTTTGAATTTTATTTTAGGACTACCAAACAATTGAGGTTTCTTTATAAAAGAAAATATGACATTTCTTGACGTTTTATAAGTGTCATTATTGAAACAATTATTGATGTTTATTAGTATTATTACAATGTCACCAATTAAATCTTCTTTGACACTTTTAAAATGTCAAATATATAACCTTACTTGAGGGATTTTTCTATGAAATCCCTTAAAGAAGATCTTGGTGATAATGATATTCCCTCTGATGGTGTCTCAATATCTAGTTTTCTTCAAAAGATTAAATTATTTATTTGGACCATTCTCCAAAATGGCCTCAGTACAGCTGAAAAATAGTTGTATTAATCCATATTGGTGTTTTTTGTGCAAGTCTGGATCTGAAAATGTGGATCGTCAAAGACACCTGCAACCTTATTTGGATCATTCTCTAAATCTATTTTGTTCATAGGTTATGACATTGTAACTATCATCAAAGAACTCCTTTTCTTTTTTTTCTTTTTTTTTTCTTTTGTATGCTTCTGGCAAACATCTAATATACCTATCTTTTTCGAAAAGATTAGAAATGAGTGATTACATAAACTTTTTTTGATAAAAGATACGATATATTAGAGAAACGCAAGCAAGAAACGAGCGGAATTAGAATTCATGAATACAAAAAGCTCTCCAATTTAAAACAATACTAGTCATATCATAGTCTTTAAAAAAAGTTGCTTTAGTGCACCAAAAAGTTATAAGAATAAGAATATTTTTTCATAGAGTAAAGAAAGGCACATCCGCATGAGAACTATCAAAACAGTATGAATATTGAAAAAAAAGGTAATCCAGATCGTCAGCACTATTTTTGCAGAGAGGGCAACGATTCGATTAAGATCTAAAAGAAAATTTTGATCTTTTTAGGTAAATAAAGGCTTCAAAAATCTAAACTCAACTTAGGGGAGATCTCCAATAAAAGATCTTTGATTTAAAAATTCTTTAAGAAACTTTAGAGAGAAAATACCTTTGGAATCCAAACTCCAATTTAATCTATAGTTGGAGTCACCAGACGGATGCTGCCAAATAGTAGAGATGTTAGACCCCCTCAACTTTTCTATCCATTAATGATCGATGAGGTCGAAAATCCGAACTGTGACTAGACTGACACCAAACTTCACACACGAGAACATCTCATTTGATAAAGATAGAGTATAGAATCTAGGGAACATAATTGAGTAATTACAATAATTTATTTGAATGTGATTATTTAAAGAGGAATTGTAGAAACTTATTTATAATAGCTCGCATCTAACTAACACTCCCTCACGTGAATGCTTTATTGGTTCAATTATTATTTTAAATATTTTATTTTTTGATGACCCTTCAAATATAATTTTAATACTTAATTTTACCTTCTTTATTCATTTTTTATGACACTTAAAAAAATTTAAGCGTTGTGTTCGTATTTTTTTTTTAGGTTTTGTCCTTTCCTTAATGTATATAATATTTTTTTAAATCTTTTATATGCAATTTTTTTTCTATTCTTTTTACTTTTCTTCTTTCTTTCTCCTCTTTTTATAGACAAAACTTAGGTTAAAATACTATTTTGGTCCCTAAACTATGAGGGTTGTTCTATTTTAGTCTCTAGACTTTCAAAAGTCCAATATTGATTCTTAGACTTTGAGAGTTGTTCCACTTTAGTCCCTAGAGTTTTAAATGTCCAAATTTAATCCTCCAACTTTGAATTAAGTTTAAAAATAGTCTCTCATTCAACTTTAAATTTAATCATGGTTAAATTTAAAATAAAATAATCTTTTTCTCTCTCTCCTTTGATTTCTCTCCCCTCCATTTTTCAACTCACCCCCGAACTCTCTACCCCTTACCCTGTTTTCAAGAAAAAAAAAAAAAAAAAAAAAAAAACTCTTCCTTCTTGCGAAACCCAGAAAACCCGCAAATGCTTTGGATTGGTTCATTCGCTTTGATCAAATCCTTCGCTAAATCTTCAGAAGTTTTGGTTTCCTGTTTTTCTTCAATTCTCTATCTGACCCTTTTGAGTTTGATAAGAATTCTGAAATGG
>JBBMEF010046505.1:0-13340 GCA_037832685.1 Sicyos baderoa
CAAGAGCTTCTAGTTTAGTACCACAAAGTCTAGCAAGTCGCAATTTGCTGCGGTATGTATCCACCAGACTTGCAACTTGCACGTCCGTACGTCTGTCTACAAGGGCAGTAACATTTGGGTGGTTAGGAAGCTCACAGACACTCACAGTTGCCCCGTTGATGTGGTTCAGGATGATCACAAACAGACCACTCCTACAATAGTGTGTGGATACGTGGAAGCTGAAATTCGCTCGAGTAACAAGGTAACATGCACACCAGCTGATGTGATTGAGTACGCGAAGAAGATGCACGGGGTCAATATAAGCTACTACAAGGCTGGTCGAGGGATGAAGATGAAAGCTGGTCGAGGGAATGTGGGAGAGACGATTTGGGGTTTTTTCTGGTTTTTTGTTTTAATTTCCACTTCAACGTACAACCATCGCATGTGGGAGAGAGGTTTTGAGGTTTTTTCAGGTTTAATGCCCTTTCGTTGTCCACATGGGTGCGCCAGGTGTCAATTTGGGTGATCTTTTGCGATGTTCTCTTCTCAGTGCAACTGAGTTCGGCAGCGTGAGGTGACGTTGTATGCTTCATACGTACGTACGTACAATAAGGTAAAAATAAATCAAATTTGCACATTTCATCTTTTTGTTTTTTTAATTTTCGGTCTAAATGATGAATTCAAACAAAAAAAAAATTTAAAATTCATTTTTTGAATGGTTGAGATTCTGTTCAGAAGTTTGTTTGATATTTAAATTAAAATCCCTTTAATTTTTGAATGTTAGTTACAATAATTAATATTTAATTTTAAGAAAAATGCATAAAAAATGAATTTAAAGTCCGGGGTATATTAGTCCATTTTATATTTAATTAAGTTGAGTTTAATTTTTGCATAAAAAAATGGACATGCATTTAAACACGAAAAAGTCGTAGACATTTAAATTAAGACATTTCCCAAGTTTTCCCTTAAAATTGTGTCTTTTTTATTTATGAATTTTAAGAAGTTTTTTTTTTTTTTTTTTTTTTTTTTTTTTTAGGGGAGCCCTACTTTCTAGGTATGTGGCACCCATGGTGCTACAAAAAATTCTTTTCTTAATAGAGTTTATAAAAAAGTGAAGGAATTTATGTGACATCGAACTTAAAAAGATAGGACTCCTCCATACATATGTAGGAGAGATTTGTTTTGTTTTTTTATGAGATTAAGAAATAGTTTTTTCTTTCTTTTTTAGATTACAATAATTGGGGTGGAGGGCACTTGAACTTAAGATCTTTAAGTTATTAGGTGTACATTGATGCTGTGTCAATCAAACTAAATAGTTATAAGAAAATATTAGACAAATAAAATTAAATGAATATTTTTAAAACTGATTTTTAATAAATAATTGTAGTTAAGTATCTTTTTCTTTTTTCTCATTGAACATCCTCGCGAAAACCTCCCATTTAGGCGTTTTCGATTGACGGTTGAAAAATTCGGTCACAAAAGTCATGTTTGTATGTTGTTGGACTTCAATTCTCGGGAGTGTTATCGGAGCCTCTTCGCCAAAACATTTTCAGTGTAAATTTTCAAAAAAATTTGGATGCTCCAACATTTTTTTTTGGTGTAAACTTTCAAATCTCTCACATACTTTTTTTTATACATTATCGAATGCATATTTTGTAGGGATTTCGTTTCTTTATTATTATTTTTTGAGATTACGATAATTGAGGGGTGGGAGAGACACGAACTCAAGACCTTTAAATCATTGCTCGCTTCATCAGCTCCGTTAGTGTCTCGGGCGTAGACCTGGTTCCTAAACCTAGTTGGGTCAACTTATGCAACGACGGTAATTGAACTATTACTCTGTTGACTTTTGTTGCCTTATTTAGTTCTTAAATTTTTTAAAAGTTTTGGCATGTAAAATCAAAATGGTATATTAATGTTGAACCGAAACAAAGGTGCCCCAAAATACACGGGCTGAAGTGGAAGACGAAATGGGAGTTACACAAAAGTTGAAGGACCAATTAGCAACAAAGTCACTTCTTCTCTTTCATCAACCTACAAATTCTGGTAATCGCGGCAATACAACGCAAGAGAAGCCAAAACCCTAAACCCTAAACCCTTTTGCTTTCAATCACTGTAATCGAAGATGGACAAGGGCATGCTTGCTGATTTGGACGGTCTTCCTGAAGAAGACAAGCTCAAAATGGCCTCCATGATCGACCAGCTCCAGATCCGCGACAGGTTCTATTCCTTACATTTCTGAATTCTTCCAGTTTTGGAGGATGATTTTTGGTTAATTTATTCAATTGCCCTATTCGTTGTTTCTCTTTTATTTGTATGATTGCTTTCTTGATTCTTTAGTTTTTACGTTTGGTTGGAGATTTTTGGAATGCGCTTGGATATCTGTAATTGAACATTTGAAGGATTGGCGGTGTTGCAGATAAAGCTTGATTCGTGGGCGGCCAGTTTTGGTACCGTCTTATTGATAACATCCAAGGCCCAATATAATTAGCAAATGACAGAATAAGCGTACTCAATTATTTTGGATTTTTTTTTTAGGAAATAGAAACTTTCATTGATGAAATGAATAACAAGTTACAGTAAGATCCTAACGAAACTAGTTACAAAAAACAACTACATTGAGAAATAAGCATGGAGAGATTGTAATCGCAAAAAGGATGTATACTTTGACACCAAAAGAGAGCAAGATTTAGTGTAGATTCAATAAACTTATCAACATTCTGCGCCCGATCCGTGATGATACGGTTGTTTCTCTCCGTCCGAACATTCCAATAGAAGGCTTGAATAATAGTCTCCCATAAAAGTTTCTTCTCATTTTTATAAGGGTGTCCTGCAATAGATAAGTCGAGGAGTGATTTTATGTTTCCTGGCCAAGCACAACTCCACCCAAAGTTGCTTTGAAAGGAGTTCCGGTTGGCTCTAGTGTATCTGCAAGGGCCAAGTAAATGAATCTGTTTTCAGCATCTTCATGGCAGAGTGGACAGCAGCTTGGGGATATAGATAACCAAGGAGATTTTTGCTGGAAAACATCATAGTGTTGATGGTGGCGTGGCTAAATTCCCAAAATTAGAACTTAATATTCTTTGGTTGAGGGGGGGGCCCTTCACAAACTATAAAAAACATCTCTGTTTTTAGCAAGAACAGTAGAGGATTCTTTTCTAGCAGCAGAAAAAATCTTATCTTTCTGAATCCAATTGCCATATCCATTTATCTTTGGTATAGTTACTCTAGTTAGTAACAAAAGTTGAGATAATGTTGGATATTGATGCCCATTCAGTAATCTCCTCTTCTGTAGTGCAAGTTCCATGCCAAAAATTTTGGGCACCAATTTTCAAAGATGGTGGCATGTTTCTTCAATGATAAATGATAGAGATGAGGATATCAATTGTGAGAACATCCCCACACCTATCCAATACTCTTCCTAGAAAATGGTAGTTTTGCCTCGGCCAACTTGAATAGATGTATTATTGTAAACAAGGTATTTAACATTGTCAATTGCTTTCGAGGCGCCTTTTGATGAAGAGAGGTTTACAGAACCACTCTTATTGAAAGATCCAAGCTCACCATGTTTAGCAGCAATTAATGATCTCCAAGGAGCATCCTGCACGGGTCCCATGACCCCCCCTTCAAAGGAAGTGTTTTTGAAGTTTCTCAATGATAATATATTTATATATAGTTTGCGACTTTGATTGGAGTTTGGGAAAGGGACAAGTAACAAATAGGGAGATTGACCAATGTTGCATTCAAGAGGACTTATTTAGGATTAACCAAATGGAGCAGATTTAGATAATAGTCAAAGGTACACATAAAGTGGTTACCTTGGGACGCGGGTACTCCTAGGTACAGTGGAGTTAAGTTTCGATTTCTCGTTTTGAAAAAATTAACCCCCACCTTGTAGTGGGTGCGAATACCCCAGGATATACAGTGGAGCAAACTCCGATTCATAATTATTAGAAAAAAGAGAATAAACATTTTTTAAAAAACACTTAGTGTTAACTCCTGCGCCATTAGTCTATTCAGAGACTGTGCACCCTGGCCTATGGAACTCAGAGTTCATAGTTCATACATCCTAGCATCCAAGTCAACGAACAGAGAGTCACCCCTCCGGGGCCTAGACACAGTTTCAGTGCGCATCAAAGCAAGATCTCTACGAAACTACCATTTCTCTTTGAATATACCCCAGCAAAGGGAACTGATGAAGTTCTTGGGAGTGGTCTTGTTTTGATCTGTAACGAATATAACTTTCCAAGTTGAAGTAAGATCCTCTATATAATTTATATTTTGTAAAGACTGCATCAGACTACTATACAGCACACACAGCTCTTTTACTCCAGTTCAATTTATGATACGATCCAATGCGTGATTTTACTTCTTTTTACGCCTTTATTATAATCTGGTCTCAGTGCTGTAACTTACTGCATATGGCAGAATAAAGTTGTCATCACAATAATATCCAATGAGTGATAATTGTTTGGCTTCTAACAAATTGCAGTCTGAGAATGTACAACTCATTGGTGGAGAGATGCTTCACAGATTGCGTAGACAACTTTCAGCGAAAATCCTTAACCAAGCAAGAGGACACATGTGTACGTAGGTGTGCCGAGAAGTTCCTGAAGCACTCAATGCGCGTCGGTATGAGATTCGCCGAGCTCAATCAAGGAGCTGCTACCTCAGATTAAAGCCACATCAGAGGATGGCTGGACATATTCTCCAGACTTTCAGTTGTTTATCATCTGGTTTACGTATGTTTCTTCCATATTCTTGAGCAGTTCTTTCATCTCCGGATTTTTAGTATGTTTTTTGCATCTGGATTTAAGTATGTCTTTCATAACCATCCGGATGATAACATTTTCACTCGCATGTAGCCATACAATCGAAGCTGGTTTAACTTGGGTTTTTATTTTTTTGGTTATTATTGGTAGTAGTGCCTTTTTCTTCATTCTCATAACCAATTTGAAAGAAAATGATTGGAGATCAAATCGTCAACGGTTGGATGAACATAAATTAGTTGGGTTTGTTTGGTAGAAGCTTCTGATTGAAGCATTTCCATCTTTATTTTTATTTTTTTTTTAATTTTTGACATTAACTTCCATTTTCATCTAGACTTGCTAAGAACCAACAAAGGTAGTTTAGTGGTCAACCATCATGGAGTGACTTAGTAGTCAAAGAGGACTTAGGGTGCTTAAGGTGATGAGTTCAGTCCATGGTGACTACATATTTAGAAATTAATTTCCCACGAATTTCCTTGACATCCAAATGTTGTAGGGTTAGGCGGTATATCCTATGACATTAGTCGATGTGTGTGCAAATTGACTTGAACAGTCACGAATATTTTTTTTTATAAAAAAGATAGATATTTAATAATAAGGTCGATAATGAAATAAACTCCAAAGTACATGATATTTTCAATTTTAGTTGTGTGTTTTTTGAGTTTAAGTTTATACTTATTTTATCTTATAAATTTATTATATGTTAATATAAAAAATAACAATCTCATCAATAAATTAAAATTTAATATAAGTCTAGTAATTATCTCGGTCAATATTATATAAGGTACCTAATGAATTTTTATCTAAATTTTTTTTTCTAAAAGATTAAAATTAAACATTATTGAAATATCATACGTTAAAACGAAACATTTATTATTATTTAAAAAAAAATTAAATGTAAAAATATTTAATTTTAAAATAGGGAGATCATAAACTACACCCTTAACTTGGAGTTAAAAACTCCAAAAAAAAAAAAAAAAAACTTAGAGTTAAAAACTAAAAATGTAGTTTTCTTTTATATGAACATCGCACTCATGGTCTCTCACATTTAAAATCAACGGGGATATAGAAAAAAAATATATAATTATCTTATGATACTTTTTTCTTTAAGTAATTATTTTATGATACTTAATCTTTGTAATGGGTCACACATATTACATCTAAAAAAGGGTAACATGTTAGATCAATTTCAATATTTGATACATTAATATATAATTTTTTTGTTTTAAAACCTAATCCTTGTAATTTGTTATTAATTTAACGCACGATCGTGGTCATTTATTTCCAATCGGACGGTCCAGAATAGGCCGCAAATCATCTACCCGCGAATCCGATCCATAAAAAAATGTTGGATATATTTAACGCCTGAAATCTCAAGTGCCGTTAGAGGTTTAAACTTCGTTATCCTAACGCCTTCCCTAAATAATTGACCGTTAGCCCATAAAGTTTTCCATTTATTTTTATTTTATTTTTAAAAAAATCCGAAACTCAACGGCATTCAATAACGATAATTAACGGAGACGTTTGTGGCGAATATATATATTCGTTATGTACAATATATTGCTAATTTTGGAATATATATTTCTTTTTTATAATAATCATTATTTATATATTTATTTAATTTATTATTTTATTTCTGTTTCGCCTCTTTGTTTCAACGGGCGACGATTTTCGAAACAAAATAGAAACTGTGCTCTTCCATAGCTTCCTTAAGCTCTCCACTTTGATTCCCGCCATATCCTTCCAGGTTTTTTTTCTACGCTTTCAAGATTTTTTCAATTTGTTTTCTAATTCACTTGATTTTCCTTCAATTTCGTGTTGATTTTCTGAACATTTCTTTGATTCGGGCTGATTTTTGTTTCTAAAACCCTACAATTTTGTGTCGATTTTGGTTTGTTTGGATCTGAATTCGGGTTTTGAGATCTGGGATTTCGTTTTCCGGTTTTGGTGAACTTTCGGATTGTTGCTTGGTTTTTTGGGTTACAATTTGAGGTTGAATTGTATTATGTAAATAGGATTTTGAATTTTGGAGATGGTTGTAGATGGAGGAGTGTTGTCTTGAAAATAAACAATCTACGGCGGTGGCGGCGGCTACGAGTTCCTCTGTCTCTGAAGGGAGTGGCACTGCAACTGCTAAGTCTCCTGGGATGTGTAGTCCAGCTTCAACATCTCCTTCTCATCGGTATGTGTTTTTTTTATGACCGGGAGTCGGAGCTTTGATTGACCCGTCTCTAGGCTGTGGCACGGGGATACATTGCAGGGTTTATTAGTGTTTGATTTATTTACCAATATGCACAAATATCTACTAATGAAGAGACCTTTTTTTTGTATCTATTGTTTTCTGGACATTCTATTAATGAGGCATCTTTTCGTGTTTTGTAATAGACCTGACTAATTAATTGAAAATTGTAATGGTTCTACACTGCTTAAGATTATTTTATTTTATTTTTTGAGTTAGATACTATCTTAGAATCTCTTGGTCATGGGTACACCCTTATATCGATTGGGCTATTGCTCTTTTCTATACTGTTTATGATAAGTTCAAAGCACTCTCCCATACTTATGCTTAATTGTGTAATTTGACTTGGCAGTGCTAGTGCACCCATTCGAGTTGGCGTGAGATCTAGTGGACCCATTCGCCGAGCTAAAGGTGGTTGGACTCTGCAAGAGGTAAGCATTGATTATCCCCTCTTTTAGCTGCTTGTGTTTCATAGTTCCTAGTTATGATGGTTATGAACATGTACAAGGTTTTTCAGTTCTGTCAGGGCTAGAAAAAGTAAAAAGCTTAATTATTTTGCATTGGATAAAGAAGATCTGATTTCCTTGAATCTTAACTTTTTGGAACATTCATATAATAGGTGCTTGTGCCAACCGGCATAAGTGTATACCCATGATCAAGAGGTTATGGATTCAAATCCCCCACAACTAATTGTTGTTGAACTCAAAATAGAGAGTGTTTTTCTTGATTTGTGATGGTGACTTCTTTTTCAGGATGAGACGTTGAGAAATGCTGTTGCAACTTTTAACGGGAAGAACTGGAAGAAAATAGGTTTCTATCTATTCTTGTTCCTATGAATTTTTTTTAAAATAATAATTTTAGAATGTTAACCTTTGAAGTTGATGTCTTTATTTTATTTGATGAATTGTGATATTTTTTCCATATTGATAAGGTGAGGATCTCTTAGTGTTTATAAGATAGGTGGACTACTCCTCTCATCACCAATTGATTTTGAGATGGATGTCCACACTATTTCACAGTAGCCCTACGAGGAAGGCATTACAAGCTTCTGTACTTTTGATGTGTGATCTTGGTAGTGGTTTGAAGCTGTTCTATGTTTGCATCGGCGTGATTGAAATTTGATAAGCTATACACGATAATTTGTTTTTTGAACAAAGCTATAAACTATCATGAGTTGGCCTATTACTCAAGATGGTCTTGAAAACTAAGAGGTTACGGGTTCAATCCATGGTGACTATCTTTTTAGGAATTTATTTCTTACGGGTTTTCTTGACAATCAAATGTTGTTAGGTTAGACGGTTGTCCTATGAGAATAGTCAAATAATGCATAAGCTGATTTGGACACCAAGGCTATAAAAAAGAAAGAAATTTCATAAGCTATCGCTGAAAGGTTTTTGAAAAACAAAATATATAGATGGCCACTTGTTTCAATTGGACTGATATTTACTTTTTATATATAAATTGCTTATTCAACTTTAAGAACACTTTTTTAGTATCTGTTTAAATTTTACCTATGATGAGTGCGTTGCCTGATTTGTAATTACAATCACTTATTACGAAAGCTTGACCACGACTCAATTATCAATATGATCATGTTTTGTTATGCTACTTTGTTAGTTTGATTACACTCATCAAATAAAATTTGCGTGCAGCTGAGTTCTTCCATGATAGATCTGAAGTTCAGTGTCTGCATAGATGGCAGAAGGTTCTCAATCCAGATCTCGTTAAAGGGCCATGGACTCAGGAGGTTTTTACTCGGTGTCTTTTATCTTCAACGCTTTCTTCTCTTAATGTATATTATATAGTGATAATTTATCATTTTGTTTTTCTTTTTTTATAGGAAGATTATAAAATCATTGAACTGGTATCCAAGTATGGGCCTACAAAATGGTCTTTGATAGCAAAGTCTTTGCCAGGTCGCATAGGGAAACAATGCCGAGAGAGGTATCCTATTTAACTACTAACCATGAATTGAACTCTTGTTTTTAGTTGCAAATGAAATTTACAGGTTTTTCAGACGATGATCATGCCTTTTGCCCCTTAATTCTTGATCGATTGTCCTACCGAATGAATATGGGGCTCCTTGTTTTCTTACCTAAAGGATCATAAGATTTACTCATGGCTTGTGATTTCTGAACTTTTAGCTGTCTTATGATAAGATCTGAAATCTAGATTGATATCAAAAGAAAAAGAACTACAAGATAAACCAAGATTTAATAGGTCTTGGAACCTCCCATCTCAAGAAAATACTCTCTATGAGCCCACAAAAATTCACTCAATATTTGGATGCCCAAAACACTACCCACCCCTCTCTATTTATAACCATATGCCTCTACTTACTCCCCAAGTAATTGCTAACATACCCCTATATTATTCCTTAATACCCTAAGACTCTAAACCTATCATTTTCATGTTTTGTTCTTTCTGAATAGTGAAGGGGTGTGGATTTTTGTATCTGTTTTAAAGAAGTACTCCATTATTCTCAGGTGGCATAATCATTTGAATCCAGACATAAAGAAGGATGCTTGGACAATTGAAGAGGAATTGGCCCTCATGGATGCACATCGGTTACAGGGGAACAAATGGGCTGAAATAGCCAGGGTTTTACCTGGAAGGTACTCATTCTTATTTTTGTAAAATTCAATACCTAAATATAAATAAGAAAAGATAAGGGAAAAAAGATATGCACAAAGATAGAAACGCACATAGTGTTGGAAATACAAACAAAGTGTAATCTCACATTCGTTAAATTAGGTGTAAATCATGAGTTTATAAGGGGGACAAACATCTCTATTGGTATGAAACTTTTTGGGTGAAACAAAAAACAAAGTCATGAATGCTCAAAATGGAAATATCATACCAATGTGGAGATTCTTTGAGGGTTTTCGTTCCTCAAGAGTGAGCTGGCTAGTTAGTTAAAAGATAGAGATTGTGGCCGAGGGCCTTTATAGTTTCATTCCTTGTTAGCATTATATTTTCATCTTGATTTTACAACTTGTAATTGGGACTTCTCTTTGAGAATTTGGAGAGTTGGGAGCTCTAGCACTTCTTTTAGCTTATTTGATAAATAAATTGATCGAATCGTATCAGAAAAATGACCATAGCTCACGTGTTCGCAGCTGCCTGCCCAGTCCCATCTAATTAAATTCATAAAGTAAACCATCATGGGGTAGCCCAATTGGTCATAGGGGGCCTTGGGGTGCATAAGGTGATGGGTTCAAATCCCATGGTGGCCACCTACCTAGGAATTAATTTCAAATTAATACCTACGGGTTTCCTTGGCATCCAAATGTTGTAGGGTCAGGCGGTATGCCCCGTGACATTAGTCGAGGTGCGCTTGTGCATGCAAGCTGGCCCGGACAGTCACGGACATCAAAAAAAAAAAAAAAAATTCATAAAGTATCTACTGATATGATCTTACATTCTTCTCAGTACTCATTTGTAAGCAACCTTTATTTGTTTATGTCATCTCTTATTTGAACAATTTATTATTAAACTGAATGAATGGCAGAAAATTTGGAAAGATGTGTCATATAAATTATAGCATAATATGCACAAAAATGAATACTATATCCTATATATCACGCATAGAAATCTTTGCTTTAATATTTTTGTCTGCTAGACTTGGTTAAAATGATATGGCGCATTATTTCTATATTCAGGACCGATAATGCAATAAAAAATCATTGGAATAGTTCCTTGAAGAAAAAGCTAGATTTCTATCTGGCAACTGGGAAGCTTCCACCAGCTGCAAAAAGTAGTTCCCAGAATGGTGGTAGAGATACTACAAGGACTCCACCTACTAAAAACTTTCCTCGTTTCGCTAGCAAAGAGTCGGACTCAACGGCTCAAACATCATCAGGTAACACAGAGTTTCACAAATTGGATGAAATCAGCAAGGACCAGATAGAGTCGTCAGAACCTCCTGATGAAGATATGGTTGATTCAAAAAGTGGTGTTTTGTATGAGTCTGCTGATTCTAGACATGTCAAATGCCGGCCAGGACCTTCAAATATTATGAATCAAAGGTGTACGAAATCTGGGTCGGCACGAAATAATGGGACTAAACCTTATGGTGAATCAGACAATGAGATTAGCAAATTAGACGAAGACAAAATTACGCGAACACCTTTGAGATCTGAATCTCCAAAGTATGGTTCATTGTACTATGAGCCGCCCCAATTAGAAAACCGTATTTCTGTAGATTCTGAACTCTTAAGCATGTACATGCACGAGACACTTAATAGATTAATTACCTCACCTATTGGTATCTTCACTCCTCCTTGTGTGAAGACTAGGGACTTAACCATACACAGTCCAGAGTCGATGTTGAGAATTGCGGCTAGAAGTTTTCCCAGCACTCCGTCGATACTACGGAAGAGAAAGACAGAGACTAAAACTTTTCTCCCTGCGAAACAGATGCAGGAAGGGGAGACGGAAATAGTGAAGGACATCTCCCATGAATCTGGTCGAGAAGAAACGCTTTGTTCACCAAATGGAAGCTTATGTGACAATCCTAGTAATGATCATAGCCCCAGCAGGTCAAACAGTAAGGCTTTCAATGCATCTCCTCCCTATCGGTTAACATCGAAGCGAACCGCGATCTCAAAATCTGTGGAAAAGCAACTAGAGTTTGCATTTGACAAGGAGAAAAACAATCACACTATCATAGAATCAAACGGGATCTCCTCCAGATAGAGAATTCGTTAGCAAACAATTTGATGGAAATATCTCAACTGTAAGTTGTTCAAACTCTTACTTCTGTTAGTCATATATTCATTTTCTATGGAAACACGTTACTCGGGTATTGATAATGTACATCTTGTAACTATCATGAGTTAATCTAGTGATCAAAAGAGGGTTTACAAAATTTAATGGTGATGAGTTCCATGGTAACCATCTTATGAATTTATTTATTTTTAAAAATTATTATAACTGATGGTCATCTATCTAAGAATTAATTTCTTACGAGTTTTTTTGACAATTAAATATTATAGAATTCAGACGATTGTCTCGTAAACATAGTCAAGATGCATGTAAGCTAGACGACAGATAGCATCTTATTTTCTTGTAAACTTTTTTTTTTTGTCAGAATAAGGAAATATCTTGGATGCGCACTTTTGATGCTATTATTACTTTCTCTTTTATGTGCATTCTCTAAGTTAATTGACACAACAGTAGTACTGGTTTGTTGTGAGAAACTAAACTGTTATATATCATTGTCAAGAAAAAGGAAAAAACTGTTATATCACTGTTAGGTTAACACATACATTTATTAATAGATTTAGGATATACTGTTTGGGATGCTTTCTGTAAACTTACTGATATAGTTTCTCCATCTTTGGCAGCCTCAGACGATGGAATATCCCACTCCAGCAAGTTTATATCAAGAAAAAAGTCATGTCCTTTTCTTGAAGCAGCAATCGGTATCGAAAATCGACAATGTGCTTCGATATCCTTCGTACATACATTTTTTGAACTTATAAATTGCAGATAGGCCTAACATTTTTTCGATTTTGGTCTCCACGAAAACATGTTTCATTATACACTGACGAGATTCGAACGGCTAGATTTCTGATATTTATGAAATAAAATTTGATTGTTCTAACTTGTAAAAATTCACATTGGAATGAAGAACAAAATTCTATAATACTGAAAGCTGTATGTTAGATCTATTGTTATTTCTTTTATGGTTGAAAAATTGGAGCCGCTCACTTTATCATTTGGTATTATATTTGGCTTCATTTATCAATGTATTCCTATTATGTACGAATAGCATATATCCTCAATTTGATTAGGAGTGTACATAGTTCGGACGTTCGGTTTTGACTGGGTTTAGAGATTTTTTTTGGACAAATCCAAAATTTCAGGATATATGCATTAACTATTTGAGTGTGAATGTTTTTTTTTTTTTTTTTAAATTTCAAAATATTTAATACAATTTAATACATAACAAAATATTCCAATTTTCATTTATGGTTTTCAATTAGTATAATTTGATTAACTTGTCAACAAAAGATTTGTGGTTTTCAATTAGTATAATTTGATTAACTTGTCAAAAAAAAACTTATGGTTTTCAATTAGTTTAATTTGGTTAACTTGTCAAAACAAAGATTAATTTGATGGAAGTCATTAACTTTACTGGATTAAAGTTAGAAAAATTATACTACTGTGTAAGGCTCACAACTTTTTTTTTTGCAATTTTAGTTTTTCATTTTAATTTTCCAGATTTCCAATTTTTAAAATGCCATTTGTACCCTTTTATACATTAATTGTCTTAATTTGAATTTCAAAATTGCAATAAATGTTAAATCTTTTTCAAATTAAATGCAATCACAGATTTTCCTTATTTC
>JBBMEF010046515.1:0-13340 GCA_037832685.1 Sicyos baderoa
GTGCCGGTCATAGATGCTTCCGTGTTTTTTTTTTAAATTTCTTAGCCGGTCATAGATGTTAACAATTGTAGTAGTGAGTAGAAGTGACATCCTTGAAAGAATTTGGTAACTGTTGCGTGTTCTCAAGTTATCATCCACCAGCAGTGAAGGACTTGATCTAGCAAGTGTTGTAACACAAAAGGCGATCAACGTTGAAGCTGTGCAAGTAGAAGTGTCATCATTGCTATTGCTGCACGTTCTTAAGCTACTCTCCACCAGTGGCGAAGGACTTGATCTTGCAAGCGTTGTAACAAAAAAAGACGATAGTTGAAGACGTGCAATTAGAAATGATATCGTTGTAAGAATTTGGTAACTATTGCTACATGTTCTCAAGCTACCCTCTACTAGCACTGGAGGACTTGATCTAGCAAGCATTTTAACACCAAAAGGTGATCAACATTGAAGTTGTGCAAGTAGAAGTGACATCGTTGCAAGAATTTGGTAACTATTGTTGCATGTTCTCAAGCTACCCTCCACCAGCGGTGAAGGACTTGATCTTGCAAGCGTTGTAACAAAAAAAGGCAATCATTGAAGACGTGCAAGTAGAAATGGCATCGTTGCATGAATTTGGTAACTATTACTACATGTTCTCCAGCTACCCACCACCAGCGGTGAATGACTTGATCTAGCAAGCATTGTAAAAAAAAGGCGATCATTGTTGAAGCTTTGCAAGTAGAAGTGGCATCGTTGCAAGAATTTGTTAACTATTGCTACATGTTCTGAAGCTACCCTCCACCAGCGGTGAAAGACTTAATCTAGGAAGCGTTGTAACAAAAAAGAAGTGATCAACGTTGTAGTTGTGCACGCATATGTAATATCATTGATGCAAGTTGCAAAGTAAAAAAAAAAATCATAAAAAAGGACATCAAGCATATATACATGCACATTCAATAAAGGTACTATAAATAAACAGAATTACATATAAAGTGCATACGTAAATTATAAGTACCTTAGGCAAAAAATTACTTGACACCCTAAAATCAAATTATAAAAAAAAAGTCAATTAATAGTGGGAAACAATGGAATTACTCCATAGTATGCCTTTCAAATAAAATAATTGCATACTTGGAGTAATGATAATCCAACAAAAGAAATACTTGATTTCCTAAAAAAAAGTTATGGCATTTTTTTTTTGCTAGTGTTTCACATTAAAAAAAATCATGGTATTTTAGTTTTTGTTTTCCCATTAAAAAAAAAAACATCATGGCCTTTTACTGTTTAACATACAAAAAAAACTCATGCATTTTACTATTTGAACATACAAAAAAAAAACATGCATCATACTGTTTACACATATAGAAAAAATCATGCATTTTACTGTTTACCCATACAAAAAAAATCAGGCACTTTACTGTAAAAAATCATGCATTTTACTGTTTACACATACAAAAAAAAAATCATGCACTTTACTATTTACACATACAAAAAAAAAAAATATGCATTTTACTGTTTCAACATACAAAAAAAGAACCATGCATTTTACTGTTTTAACATACAATAAAACATATGCATTTTACTATTTACATATATAAAAAAATCATGCATTTTACTGTTTACATATACAAAATAATCATGCATTTTACTGCTACACACAAAAAAACTCATGCATTTTACTATTTACACATATAAAAAAAAATAACAATCATGCATTTTATTGTTTACACATATATATTAAAAAATATTATGGCATTTTCACTACTGTTTTCACATAAAAAAAAAAATCATTGCATTTTCGATATTGCTTTTACATACATAAAAAAAAATAAAAAAATAAAATATTTCAACTCATGGCATTTTCGTTACTAAAAAGAAAGAACCTGCAACAAAAAAATTATGCATTTTACTGTACACATATAAAAAAATGGAAAATTGCTTCCGATGACAATTTTAACCAAAATAATTCCAACTTTAACACAAATTTTAAAATATTTCAAATATAGCACATTTCTAAATGTATTACCTTATTTTTCAATACTATCCCTCCTACCTTTTGGCGCACATGCAAAACGAAGTCCAAATTTGCCTCTAATTTTCTTTAATAATTTATGCGATGTTGTGGGGTTTTTTTTCACTTTTCTAAGGCCCCGTTTGATAACTATTTGGTTTTTTGTTTTTGATTTTCAAATTTAAGCTTATTTTCTCTCAAATTTCCTACAATTTATTTCATCCTTTCTACCATGTATACATTTTTCTTTAAGAAAGTAGGGGAAGATCAACCAACTTTTAAAAACAAAAAAAAGTAACTTCTCAAAGTTTGTTTTTGTTTTTAAAAGTTGATTAGTATTCTCCTACTTCCTTAAAAAAAATGGATAAATGGTAGGATAGGAAGGATGAAGCACATTGTAGGAAATTTGAGAGAGAATAGACTTAAATTTGAAAAACCAAAAACAATAAACCAAATGGTTATCAAATGGGGCTTTAGTTTCTTGTTTTTGATTTTTTAAATTTAAGCCTATTTTCTCTCAAATTTCCTACCATGTGCTTCATCATTCCTACCATTTATTCATCTTTGTTTAAGAAAGTAGGAGAATACTAACCAACTTTTAAAAACAAAAACAAATTTTGGGAAGTTACTTTTTTTTGTTTTTAAAAGTTGGTTTGTCTTCCCTAACTTTCTTAAGGAAAGGTGTATACATGGTAGAAAAGATGAAACAAATTATAGGAAATTTGAGAGAAAATAGACTTAAATTTGAAAAACCAAAATCAAGAAACCAAATGATTATCAAACGGGGCCTAATTTATCCCATTTTTATTGAGTTTTTAGTGTTCTGTTTCCAACTTTGTAAATCCACTTCAATGAAAATTCTATTTGCTCACAAATGAGAAAAAAAAAAAACTCTCAACTAAATTAAATTGTCTTTGAGAATGAAACTCTCGAGAGAAATTAAAAGGGTGTCAGAAGTCATTCATCTTTGTACAGTTAATTTTTTTAATGATAAAAGTTAGTTTCTTTAGTGATAGAAGTGTCAATTTCTTTAATGATAGAAGTCAATTTCTTTAGTGATAGAAGTTAATTTTTTTGGTGATAGAAGTTACTAATTATGTAACTGATCAAAGTTTTCTAGTTCGCTAAGTGATAGAAGTCAATTATTTATTTAAGTGATGTCAATAATTTTTTGATGTGATGGATTTTTTTTTTTTTTTGTAAGTGATAGAAGTAAGTTTCTTTTATGATAGAAGTAAGTTTCTTTTGAGATAGAAGTCATATATAGAAGGCTATTGCCTAAAGCTGATAAAAGGATATTGTCTGAAGCTGATAGAAAGCTATCGTCGGAAGCTGATAGAAGGATATCAATTGAAGGGCGTCCCATTTTACAAAGGGCGTCCCATTTTTATGCTATACTTGAAATATTTTCAAAAAAGTGCTATGGATGAAATTTTTTTGATTTTTTTTTTATATTTATGTAAAACCCCAAAAAAAATCATGCATCTGTTTACACATATAAAAAAAATAACAATCATGCATTTTACCATTTTCGATACTGCTTTTACATACATAAAAAAAAATAATTAAAAAAAAAAACATTTTAGCTCATTGCATTTTGGCTACTAAAAGAGAGAACTTGCAACAACAACAAAAAATCACAAGGCATTCATAGATTGAATTAGACGATAAAATACATTCTTTATATTATTTTTACCTCAGATTACACGGCTGAAAAAAAGATTAATGGCATTTAGAGGTCTAATTTTTAAATTTAATGTTAAACGGGCCCAATTTCAAATTTATTGTAAAATAGGGTCGTGAAAGACGCGACGATCCTTTTTTTTTTGTCGCGTCTTTTTGAAAGACGCGACCAAAGGTGAAACGGAAATTGAAATCTGTAAGGAAAAGTTGGGTCGCGTCTTTTTGAAAGACGTGACCCTAAAAAAAAAAAAAAAAAAAAAAATTGTAGTTGATTAGCCTGCATAATTTTAACAAACTCCAAATTCTTAAATTCATTATATATTTTGTTTAAAGCTATATTTAGATCTTATATATCGTATATAAAACTTACGTGTGAATCCAATTTTCCCTAAAATTATTTAATTGAAAAAAATCTTCTAAATAAATAATTTACCATCAACACATTCTAAAATAAACTTACGGTATAATTTCTAAAATAATTTATTTATAGCACATTAATTTATATCACAAAGTAATGATTGTATCATTCATTAAATTCTACTACTAACATTCTTTGTTATGAATGAATTAATATTGAGTTTATGCTATTTATTGAAATATTACATTTTTTCAAAAATAAAAAAACAAATAAATGGTTATTCACTATAATTTTCGAAAAAATAGTAAAGAATTGAGAGTTAAATATGAAGATTAGATTGTTGAGATATCAAAAGAAGTTGAGAGTTATAATGCATTTAAAATTACAAGAAAATTTTAACTTGTTCAACTCAAAACTATTTTTTGGATGGAACTCAGGTCAAAACTTAATTGCCGATAAGAAATATAGTTAGTTACATCTACAGAAATAATTTATTTATTCATTCATTCAGAAAGACGCGACGACCCCATTTTGCAATAAGTTTGAAATTATACCCCATTTGACACTAAATTTGAAAATTAGACCTCTGAATGTCATTAATCCTTGAAAAAAAATATTGGCTTCCCGAGGAAAAAGAAAAATAATAAAACAGGTTTTGGCCTTTGTGTAGTTTATATAAAAACAATTTAAAATAAATAAGGGACGTTTGGGGAAAGGACTTAAGAGAGGATGGATTGGAAAGAGGTATTAAATTTCGTTTGGGAGCGTGGGGAAGAAATAAAGCGGTAGGAATGTAAAGTGTCGGCGCGTGGGGACATGAGCTAGGATTTCCCAGCGCGTGTTACGTTGTTTTGTTTTGTTTTTTTTTTTAAATAACCTTCGTTCAGTTTTTTTTTTTAAATCATACAGTTTTAATATTTTTATTTTTCTTATACAATATTTTTCATTTTCCTATATTATTTTTTTCATTTAATATTTTTACTTATATATTTTTTCGGAATTTACATGTATATTACAATAAAGCAAAAAAATTACATAAACAAAAAAATAATGAAAATATTTGCAAATATAGCAAAATCAGATTTATAGACTCCATCAATAGTGTCTGATAGACTCCATCAACAGTGCCTGATAGAGTTTGATAGTCTCCGTTAATAGTGTGTCTGATAGACTCCATCAATAGTGTTTGATAGACTCAATTAATAGTGTTTGATAGAGTCTATCAATAGCATCTAAAAAAAAAGTTGTTAAATTTGCAATATTTTTAAAATGTTGCTATAATTTTAATGTGGGCTAGAAAATTTGCTATAGAATGCAAATTCCCTATATTTTTCAATTTTTCTTTTATTCATAAGAAAAAGCAGTTTTTCTTTATTTGAATTTTTTATTTATATAATTTTAGTTTTCAATTGTTTTGTTTCAAAATATTTTAGTAAATGAAATATTTTCTTTTATACAACAATATTAAAGAAAGTAGGATTTGAATCTATAAATTCATGGTTACTATGTTGTACAAAATGTTAGCATAAATATGCACTTGTTGGCATTAAAATCTTAAAATAATATTTATAAGGTTAAAATACCATTTTGGTCCCTCAATTATCACCTTTGTTCCATTTTGGTCCCTAGACTTTCAAAAGTTCAATGTTAGTCCTTCAACTAACATTTTTGTTCTATTTTGGTCCCTAGACTTTCAAAAGTCTAATTTTGGTCCCTCAACTTTAGCAAAAGCTTAAAAATAGTCCTTGAAGTTAAAAAAAAAAATGTTAACCATTGTTACAAATTTAATGAGTTGACAACAAAATAATAATAAAAAAATCAAAATAGTCCAGAGTTATCTTCTACCTCATCTCTCATTCTTTATCCTTCATTCCCTCTTATTTTCAACCCACAAAAATTTCTCATAATTCTTCAAATCTATGAGAAATAAACATTTTGATTTTGATGGGAATGAAATACCCAACAAATTATAGCTACAAGAAATTATTCTTTTTTTTTCTCGGTTTTCTTTGTTATCATTAGACGTAGAAGAAATTAAAAATCATATGGATAATCTCAAAGAATGGGATCCCCTTGTTTACCCATTTGTCCAACGCCGCCTCCTTCGCCAGATTACGCGACTCTTCTGTTTCTCGAAGAGAATGGAAAGCAAAGTAAGTTATTTCTGCGGTAGAACGGCCATCGCCGGCTATAAGAGTCGTGGCTCATCGGAGAAATTTGTGTTTCAAAAACAAAGCAATCATTATGTGAAAATAATTCATGGTCGGAAGGTTTAAATTAGAAGGCTTTGTGCCCTAATTGATTGATTTGGAATTAAATTAGTTTTAGGTTTGTGGGAATTGAGATTTGATGTTCTCAGTTATTGTAGTTCTTCGCAGATTATGGGGTACACATGAATCAGTTACAGATTATGGATTTTTAAAATTCTTGTAATGTGAGTGAGTAGAAAATGAGAGAGAGGGAAAGGTAAAGAATGAGAGATGGGTAGAAGATGACCCTTGACTATTTTGATTTTTTTTATTATTATTTTGTTGCCAACTCATTAAATTTGTAACCATAGTTAACTTTTTTTTAACTTCAAAAACTATTTTTAAGCTTTTGTTAAAGTTGAGGTACCAAAATTGAACTTTTGAAAGTTTAAGGACAAAAATAGAACAAGAATGTTAGTTGAAGGACTAAAATTGGACTTTTGAAAGTCTAGAGACCAAAATGGAACAAAGGTGATAGTTGAGGGACCAAAATGATATTTTAGTTTTCAATTGTTTTGTTTCAAAATATTTTAGTAAATGAAATATTTTCTTTTATACAACAATATTAAAGAAAGTAGGATTTGAATCTATAAACTCATGGTTACTATGTTGTAAAAAATGTTAGCATAAGTATGCACTTGTCGGCATTAAAATCTTAAAATAATATTTATAATTATATATACAACTGATTTTTTTTTTTTTTACAATAAATTTGTCGTAAAAAGAATATATCAATAAATATAGATTTTATTATTCATCAAATTTAAGAATCATAAATATTCATCAAATTTTCTAAATGTATACATTCTTTTAAAACATAATTTGGAAGATAATCTAAATATATATTTATATACTTTATTTTAGTGGAATAGGATAGTTCTAAATCAATTAAGTATAGGTAATTTTTTTTAATGATAAATTAAATTTTAATTAATATTTTCTTTCTTTCTTTTATATATATATATATATATATATCTTTATTTTTTTAAAAATAGTTTTTCTTTATTTTTCTTTGTATTTTTATAATTTCTTTTAATGTCATATTAAAAAACAAATTTTCAAAACTAATATTTGAATTAAAAGTTGATAATAATAATCAACTCGTCTATTTAACTTACTTGATTATATTCATTATTTATATATTAATTTTTTTTAAATTGAAATTATTTAATCATATTGATTATTTTATGTTTCAATTTTAAACTTAATTTAAAGAATAAATGAATTAAAAAAAATTTTGTTTCAAGATATGTGTATTTATTTATGTGTGTATATATTTTTTAAATGTATTAATAATCAAATAGAAAGATTCATTTTTATTAATAAAAAAAAGTGTATATTAATCATATATATTTTTAATCAAAAGATTTATTATAAATATCTAAATGTTTTTATTATTTCCATCCTAACAAATATAAAAACTACTAAATTTTTTTTTTTTAACTTTAATCATTCTCTTCCTATCACATCAAACATAACTTTATTATCACTTATCTTTTCTTTCTTTCCCACCAAACATAAACTTATTCTCACTTATTTTCTCTTTCTATCCCAACTCAACACATCTCTTCAAAGACAAACGTGCCCTAAATTTACTTCCATCTTTTATGTTTTAACTATAACAGCTTGAAGTTTCTTTTTGTTTATGGCTGAAACCCAAAATGACATAAGTGTTTTGCTCTGACATACCTGCAATTTATGGCATGGATGCAAAGCTTTGATGAATGACTTGAATGGATTTCTTAGCGTGAATGACGACATCTCCAACTAGAAGATTGTTCATGCCAAAATCTGGTGATTCGGCCCAACTGTAAATTTGTGAAAATCGGGAACGATTAACCTGCAAAACAGAACGAGAAACTGGGCACCGGTGTGGTACGAGCCACAGGGTCTCCGATGCGAAAGTCAGTTCGGGTTTTTTAGTAGCGTAGTCACAATTACGGGATTCAGAATAACCTCCCTCTAGCATCGTTTCTTTCTCTTTTTATAGGGGCTTTGAGATCGTTTTGTCCCTCCTTTTCCTCGTCCCCGTCTTTCTCGGCTCCCCTGGTCTGAACGACCACACACCATCTCATGGGTGCGCTTCTTCCGCTACTGGGGAGCCTCATATGAGGTAAAATCGGGAGACCAACTTTTGTAGTTGACTGGCATGCCCTGCACATGCATGCGGGGCCGGACCTATACTCGGCCCATATCTGTACGTCTGCGCCAAGGATTGGGCCCAGGCCTGGTTCACGTCTACACCCGCTTGCGAAGGGCCGAACGTACACTCGGCCCACACGTTTATACGGGGCCGAGCTCACACTCGGCCCGCACGTTCATACGGGGCCGAGCTCAAACTCGGCCCAACTGAGCATGGGGCCGAGCGAGCTCGACCCACACTTGCACACGGGCACGGAGGGTCGAACACACGTCCGACCTTCTCTCTTGGAGGTCGGACGAACGTTCGACCCTCCCTTTGGGGGTCGAGGCTGAGTTCATACTCGGCCCACACTCACACACGCGCACGATGGGCCGAGCACACGTTCGTCCTGCATTTGCACACGTGCACGGGAGGTCGGACACACGTCCGACCCCCTTTCCTCTGGGTCCTCTGTCTTGCTTCCCCTTCTCCAGGCCCATCCCGATGCATTCGGGCCTCTTCGTGCTCGGGTTAGGTCTCTCTGGCCCTGTTCCTCGACTCTTTGTGGGCCTAGCATTGGGGCTTGCCATAGGCCGGATGGGTGACTCAAATCTTCTTACAACAATTGCCCCTCACTTTGTTTGTCTCCTGGGTTGTGTTTCGGGGGCAAGTAAAGTGACGTCACTCATTGAGATACATGGTGTCATAGTGTCTCCACCACGTGTATTTGGTTTGGTATGCATGTTGAGTGACATGAGACACATGTCTTTTAGCTTCGCAACAAGTGTCTTCGTTGTTGAATGGTGTGGCGTTGACATTTGTACGGTGTATGCTATTCTTCATTCGCGTTCCATGAAAAAGCTATAAAAGGAGATCATTTCTTTTCATTTTTACACCATCCATCCACACTTTGCATGGTAAGCTCTCTTTTTAGAAAGTTTGCCTTCTACATTTCAAACTTTTATTTTTCCTTCTAGAAATTTCATTTTCCCGACCGGTTTCATGTGTTAGGTCATATTTCTTTGTTTTGATTGGGGCTTATTCTTTTTAAATGTCGTCTACTTCCGATTCAGATTATCGACTGGTTACTGGTGAGCATTTAGAAGACAGCGGGTCTAGTTGGCTTGAGTCTTGTGAGAGCGAGTCTGTTTCTGAAGAGTCATTTGATAGTTCTCATCGTCCCAGCTATGTTAGGAGTTTCGAGGTAAAAAGTAGTAAACGTCGTCCACTCTCTTATGGGATTGATTCCACTTCCTGTGAAGTTACCTGCCTGAGTGAGCGAGACCTTGTGGGGATTCGAGAGAATTATAATATTCCCTCCAACATTTTACTCTGATTGCCGGTGGGGAAGGAGTCAACTTCTAATCCACCTCCCGGATGGACTGCTGTTTATGTCATGATGTTAAGGCGGGGCTTTCGTTTTCCTGTGTTGCCGGTGATTCAGGAGTTGTTGTGTGCTATTGACTTGGCCCCGGGTCAACTTTTCCCAAATGTTTGGAATATCTTTTTAGGTTTTTTGTGTCTTTGGGCTCGTTAAGGGTTGGCGAGAGCGTTTACTATTGATGACTTTCTATCCCTTTATCGTTTTAATGATAGTTCAGACGCATGGGAGAGTCGTTATGTTACTTCTCGTAAGAGGCTTCTTCTTACTGCTCCGGATTCGGTGAGGAGGTGGCGGCACCAGTGGTTTTATGTTGGGGGTGCTTGGTTGACACCTTGCCCCTATTCTTTAAAGTGGGCGGTGAGGTTTCTTATTTTCTCATCTTCGTATACACTTTTACTGACATTTTTATGAGAACGTTTGCTTTCACTATGTTTTTCTTTTATCCGTCATCTTGTATGATGCAGCATGTTGTCGGCCGGAGGCTCGTAGTGAAGCACTAGATTTTTTTCACAAGTGTCGGTCATTGCCCTTGGAGGAACGTGCCAGCTTACAGTTCGTGACCTATCATTCTCTCTCGGTTAATAGGCTGCTACCATGTGTCGTTTTATTCTTTTATGTACTGTCCGGTTCGTTACTAATGCCTTTGTGTTACTTGTAACAGGCATGGATCAGGACCTTCCCCCGACTTCGTCTTCACCTGCTGTTGATGGGGGCGCTGGAGGCTTCCCTAACACTCCTTATCCTCACCCTGGGAATGTCGGGGGGGGGGGGGGAGGTTCGAGGTTGGTTCTCGAAGTGGAGGATATGGCGTGGATGGGGGGCGTAACGTCTGTCCCTTCGGTTGTTGGAGGTGTTTCGAACGCCGGGACATGGTACCCTGGCGGCGGTGGGGTAGGAGAAAACCAAGCCATAGGGTCTAGTGGGCCGGTACCGGTGCCAACTCCTTGCCCCGCAAGTCAGGAGGTCGATGAAATGAGCTGGTTTGGGGGAGTTCTACTGTGACCCTCGCTGCTGGGGGGAGTTAAGGTTTCTTTCCCGGGGGTTCTTCTTCTGGGCGCCGTGCCAAACGTATTCAGCCTGACTCGGAGGGGGGATCTTCATCGTTGGTTCGGTATGTTGTGCCACCTGCGCCGTATCATGATGCTTCGGGTCCTGTCCAATTTATAACTGACGCTTTAGGCAACTGGAGCGGGGTAATGGAATCCCATCCTCCACTCTTTGATGAATAAGCTGTTCAGAATCTCATCGAGGGGTCTTCTTCTGCCGTCCAGGTTCAATGACCTCTTTCATTTTTATTTACCTTCATTATCCTACTATGTCTGAGTTTTGACATCAGCATTTTTTCAGGGTTGTTTAAAGCTGCTCTTTGGAGCAAATCAACTAGTTAATGATTTATCTTACATGAGAAAGGTTTTGTCGAGCGGGGGGGATGATGCCAAGTCTCTTAAAGTCGAGGTTGGGTGTTTGAAAAAGAAACTCCAAGCTATTGAGGGGACCCTTGCGAGTTTTCAGAATCAGTTGGAGGAGGTCCAAACCTGTAAGCAGCAGGAATTGGCTGCCAATGATGCACTTTATGCTCAGGCGCGTGTCGAATTACTCGAGGCACATGGTAAGCTGGGGGACGCTTCTACTCTGGTTGAACTTCTGAAACAAAGTCCCGTCTTTACTACCTTGGCCCAGGCGAACATGCCTAATGGAGTAAGTTAGGCGTTTAGGCGTATGCGTAAAGACAATCCTACGATTCCTGTGAAGCATTATTTGTTTTACTTTGATCAGGAGGTGGCTCAATTCAACCAAAAAATGTCTGCCCAGGATGCTGCCCGGGTTTCTACTCCTACCTCGTTTATCTACTTCGAGTAATGAACTGCCTGTCCATGTCCCTTATTTTGATCGCCGTATATTTCAGGGTGTTCCTGAGAGTGACGAGCCGATGATAGATGATGATCATCGTATGACGACTCGATCTAGTGCTGCCCGTGGCGGGGATTTGCGTCGCGTTGGGTCTGGCGATCGTGCTTCGCACTGAAGGCTGTTGCTTCTAGATGTTGCTGTTGGATGTTTTATGTTGCTTCCTATTTCGAATCACGTTGTAATGTTGCGTTTATGTAGTCTGCTTTTAGATGTTGTTGTTGATGTTTTATGTTGCTTCTTATTTCGAATCACGTTGTAATGTTGCGTTTATGTAGTCTTTCCAACGACGAACCACGTGTTTGGCTTATATTAATACTGGGGGTTGTCATTGAATGAAGTTTGTTCGTGTTTGGTTTTTTATCTCTTCGGACTTTCGATGCATTGTGTGATCTCCGTATGTCATCCTATTTTTGGCACGGCGTTAGTTTTGGTACGATGTCTTTGTCAACGAACTAAGTGTGTGGCTTGATATACAATGAGTGACGAGATTTTTGTCAGTAATATGCATGTTGCCCCCATTCAAGTATTGCTTAGTTTATTGAACAAGGATGCTTGAATAATACTTTGGTTAAAAGGTGCCTTTATTATATTTCTTTTGACATGAATACAAATGAAAATAATAATTGAAAGCAAAATGTGAAAATGTGCTGAAGCTAATGAGCTCGCTTTGACAGTTGAGGTGCTTATTGATAGTACGTCTTTAAGTGTTCGGCGTGCCAAGGATGTGGAATGCTGGTGCCGTCGAGCGATTGTAGGTGATAAGTCCCGCGCCGTATGACATGTGTTATCATGTAAGGGCCTTCCAAGTTAGGACCTAACACTCCCCATCGTGGGTCTTTGGTGTTGGGGAAAACCTTGCGGAGTACCAGATCTCCTGGTTTGAAGTATCTCACTTTCACCTTTGCGTTGTAATATCGTGCTACCCGGTTTTTGTACTCCATGACCCGTATTCTTGCTTTCTCCCACCTCTCTTCGAGCATGTCTAATTCCAGCAATAGGGATTGGTCGTTCGTTTTTTAGTTACACATCTGGGTTCGTGGTGAACTTATACCGATTTCTGCGGGTATTACAGCTTCTGCTCCGTAGGCGTGTGAGTAGGGCGTTTCGCCCGTAGAACTTCTTGGCGTCGTCCTATAAGCCCACAAGGCTTTCGGCAGTTCGTCGACCCAGGCTCCTTTTAGCTCTTCTAGCTTGGTCTTAAGATTTTTCTTAATTATCTTATTGACTGCTTCGACTTGTCCGTTTGCTTGAGGATGTGCCGGTGACGAGCGGTGGTGTCGAATATTAAGCTCCTGACAAAAATTACGGAAAATGGTGTTATCAAATTGTTTCCCGTTGTCTGTGATCAACGTGTGTGGAACGCCGAAGCGACAGATAATATGTGTCCAAATGAAGTTGGTCACCTTTTTTTCTGAGATAGTGGCTAAGGCCTCGGCTTCGGCCCATTTCGTGAAGTAGTCAACTGCTACAACAGCGAATTTCACCTGCCCTTTGGCTTGTGGCATGGGTTCAATGAGGTCTACTCCTCACTGAGCAAAGGGTCAGGGTCCGACCATGCTGGTTAAGTTCTCTGGGGGTTGATGTGGTATCGTTGCGAATCTTTGGCATTTGTCGCATGCACGCGTGTATGTCGTGGCATCTTTTAACAT
>JBBMEF010046545.1:0-21105 GCA_037832685.1 Sicyos baderoa
AATAATTCACAAGTTAGAAATACAAAAGTAAAATTTGCCTTTGACGAGCACAATTAAATATCTATAGTATTATTGAAACAAAATTTTAACATTTTCATCATTATTTTATATTTGTTTAAGCTTAAGGGTATTTTTGAAACCAAAGTTTGAAGGTTTCCATCCATATTTAACGGTAATGATAATTTTAAAACTTTTGTTAAAGTTTGAGAGCATTTTTGAAACTTTTCAAAGTTTAGGGACATTTTTGAAACTTTTCCAAAGTTTGAGGGCATTTTTGACACAACCATCGTAATATAGGGGTATTTTCTATAATTTAGATTTTTAATGTTTAAGATTAGATAAACACAGAAAGTTAGGGAATAAACTTAAACTTATTCCAACAAAAATATTTTTATACTATTTCATTCCAAAAGAATGTATAATTGCTTAACAAACAGGGCCAGAAAAAATCAATCATCATACAATGGAGTGAGGGTCAGGGAGGCCTGCAGCCGTTGATCTGAGGAGGGACGGTGGAGATTCCTTGCTTCGAAAGCTCTGTGAGAACACTCTCTGTAGAAGGAGGTTTAAGACCCAATGGAAGGGGCGACCATGGCTTCTTCATTGCCTCGTCTACGATCTTGTCAATCAGCTCCTCGTCCTACCAAAATTAAACACATATAATTAGTTTTTTATATCCCATTTTACTACTTTTTTTTGCAATTTGTGATAAATTGCTAGAAATGCGTGAACCTTTTTAGTTTTCCATTAATTTTCTATCCATATATATATAATAAATCAAATCTCAAAGATTTCCTGACAAATACAAAAAAGTATCTAGAGAAATTGTACTAGTCCAATTTTACAAAATAATTACAGATTTAGACAAATTTGAAAAAAATTGCATCCATAATCAAATATACAGTATAAATAATACTCATTATACTGTATTATGTATTCGTTATTCAGTATAAAAAGTATTACTTTATACCGTATATTTGACTATGGTTGCTAAATTTTTTAAAATTTGCCTAGTGTTATAAATATTTTATCAATTTGGTATATTTCTGCAAAAACCTCAAATATCTAATCTAACAAATTCTATAGAATATTTTAATGATATTTATTCCTAACAATATGCAAAGTGAAGATCGAACTTCTAATTTCGAAGTCTTAAATACAAGAAGTCAATTGAACCATGTTTATTTTGACTATTCCCATTGTGTTAATATTTTGTTGTTTGTTTCTTATTTTATAATAATATATCTATTTCATCTCATCTCTTTGCTATATAATCTCTTTTCAATAACTATTTACCCAAAAAGAAAAGGAAAAAAAAAAAACATTTTGTGAAGGTTAAAAATGAAGTTTTGAAGTAAGAATTTTGAATAAGAAAATTAAAACATAAAAATTAAGGCCCCGTTTAATAACCATTTGGTTTTTTGTTTTTGGTTTTTGAAATTTAAGCCTATTCTAACTCAAATCTCCTACTATGTGTTCCACCCTTCCTACCATATATCCATCTCTCCTTAAGATTATAGAAGAATACTAACAACTTTTAAAAACAAAAACAAACTTTTGGAAGCTATATTTTTTTTTTTTTTAAGTTTGTTAGTGTTCTCCTATTTTCTTAAGGAAAAATGAAAATATTATAGGTACGGTGGAACTTGCAGGAAATTTGAGTGAGAATAGGTTTAAATTTCAAAAATCAAAAATAAAAAACCAAATGGTTATCAAACGGGGCCTAAGAAAGGGCAAACTTAATTGGAAGAACAATTTTCTTAAAGTGGAAATGTGAACATTTCCATTGATATGGGAAAAAAATGTTACAAGTATTTGTTAAAGAACGTTAAAAAGAACTATCAAAACTATTACGGGATAGATGAATTTGGGTGAAGTGGAGAGGCCGATACAAGGAAAAAGATGATAATAAAGGATACAATAGCTAATTCCAAGAGTAAAGCTTATGAAAACATAAAACGTGATGAAGATGTCGCCCCAAATAACTGATCATCAAAAACTCAAACTCTCGAGAGCATTATATTCTTCGTAGCTATAACCCGCGCTCTCATGTATTGGTTAAATTCCATATTCTCATGCACGACGAAAAAAGAAGATCGGGGCCGCCCATGTTCGATGGAGACAATACAATGAAATAGTTGTCGGTACAAGCTTGGTTTCGGTAGAGACCGTAAAGCAAGATGGATAAAATGACATGTTTGTTTAGTGTTGTGACTGTGTCGACGTCGGAAGGAAGAAATGAACAGTGAAGATGAAGAATCGATTATCGTTTATCGACATCTATGAGTTGATGTGCCAAAAGAGAGGGGTCGTATATGCGCAGTCGAGAAGGATAAAGGAGAAAAAAGAATGAAGTGCCAAATCTGGTGGCGTGGATGCACTAAACCAAAGAAGAAAGGATTTTTTGCCGAAGAGTCGCCAGAATTAGATAAGTCGCATGTCACTCGAATGTGCACGACTAGATCTGAAGGTGAAGAGACGCACGGCTAGATCTGATGCACCATGAAGGAAAATGATTGATACAGGGATGGCCACAAGTGACTTGGTCGTGCACATTAGCTGTAGGAAGACTGAGGCGGAGGATGGGATGTAGGGAAACCACTAGTATGTTGTGTTGAAGGAGGGAAAATCACAAAGGAAGAAATTTTAAAAAACAATTCTAGGGTTGGGAGCATTTAAGAGAAAGAGAGAAGAGAGATCAAATGAGAACAATCAAATTATGCATTTTACAAGAGTAAAATTGTGTATAGAAAAGAAAACAATACTGAACATATGAATATGATATCAAATCAATATGATTGACTTGTTGTCCCAAATTTCTCAAAAAAAAAAAGGGCTCATAATTACTCGAGGTGTGTGAAAGCTGGCCCGGACAGTCACCTACCTAGGAATTAATTTCTTACATGTTTCCTTGACATCTAAATGTTGTAGGGTCAGGTGGTATGTTCCGTGACATTAGTCGAGGTGCGCGAAAGCTTGTCCGGACAGTCACGGATATCAAAAGAAAAAAATGCTCATTTTGAATCAAGAACATAGTTAAAAGAATAGGATACTTACTGGTTGAAGATCGAATGAACTGTGAGGCATTACATAGCTCTTATTTGCTGTATACACATGGTGTGATGCTGAAAATTGCTGCAAAATGGTAAAAAAAAGACAGTCATAATTACTCCCAATAAGAACGTTAAATCTCAGTTTAACTCTTGGTAAAAACAAGCAAATAAAATCTCACTTGAGGATATGCAAAATATGGAGGATGAGAAGGCCGCATCACAGGGCAACCCCATGCATCAGCTTGCACCTAAAACAATCAGTTTGAGCACTTTAGCTTTTACAAGTTTGTGACATCAAGATTCTAGTTTAGTTTATTTAAAATTTAAAAAAAATACAAGAATTTTGAGATTCAAGAAGTTATGGAACAATTTATTCCTGTTTCTTGTTTTTTTTATCTACCACGAATAAAAAACGGATTTTTTTTAAACACTTAACTGTTATTCAAATGCAGTGAAATACTAGGTTTTTAACTTGGATCTGTGAATGGAATCTCACTTTTTTACAGTGAAATCTGAGAGCAGAAACGTTACCCCTGCATAAGAAATCCATGGTCGACTTCCTGGTTGTGGCCAATGGCGATAACCAGGCGGCCCCCACATGTTAACATTAGCTGGATGGCCATTGGTCTGACTCCATGTTGGATAAACAGCAGACATTGATATTCCACAGTTAGGATGATAAGAAGGGTAAGCCATGACAGGTTTCAAGGGATTGGTTTGTATGGAACATCTTGGATGTGTCCACCTTGGATTTTCTTCTCTGTGCATTACATGTTTATTTTGCATCCTGTACTTCTGCACAAACAAAGTAAAGAAGAAAAGAAAGAGGATACTTATTTTATAATTGAAAACAGAAAAGAAAACAGAAAAGTCAATGTGGTGTTAATCTGCAAGTTAACAAAGCAATTAAGAGGTGAAGTTTATAATATTGAAGTACAAAGTCTAGGTGGAAACCTGGAGATGACTTGCAACATTGTGCCTTGTCAATCCTTCAACTTTCATCAACTCAAGAATTTTAGAAGGAATTGCATGATCTACACCTAACTGTTCGACTGCCAGAACGAACTTTCTATGTAACATCGGGGTCCAGTCAACCTAAGAAGCAATATTAGCAAACAACGATTTGTTTCAGATCGCGTAAATTCTTTTTTTTTTTTTTTTTTGAAAACGGGAAAATCGGAGCTTCGCTCCACTATACTCGGGGTAATACGCTCGTCTCTTTGCCAGGCACCAAGAGACATCAAAAGAATGGAGACATGGGAGATGTCTACAAATTAATGTATCATGTGAATTTCAAACCTGAGACCTTGAGAGGAGCATATCTTCGGATTGCGTAAATTAGAAGTAACAGTTAAACTTTTCTCTTTTACCATTTGTGAGAGTTAGCCAACTTATACTTACCTCTAATTTTGCGCTCTTGTTTGACCTTTTAACGATTAGTAGTAAAAAACTCATGAGATTTTAAAATCCATGAGTAGGTGGCCAAAGCTAAACTCGAGTTTAGCATGGAATAGTAAATTTTACCAAGCGTAGGCCAGTTCATAAACAAGAAACTTTAAAATTTTGCCTGTTTTAAGTATTTAAACTTCCATCTAGATGAAGTGACATGCTTGTGAGCCCAGCTTCAACATGACAGAAACATGCATTTTTAGAAAACATAATGCAATGCAAACTTTCATGATTGATAGACATGATAATGTTAAATGTTCCAAGCTTTGAATGTATTTTGTAATCTAGATATACGACTTAGAGTATGTTCTCGCAAATAATAAGACACTTGTCAAAATGTTGTGTTTTGTATCAGATAACTACCTTTGTTTTCTTTGCTTTGGAACCAGGTGAAGGGTTCGTATCCGAACCTGGGATTGAGTGTTCAGCAGCTGACGGACTACTTTGGACACCAGACTTAAGCTGCAAGGGATGATAAACGTTATTATCTGCCTTTAAACCAACTGCAAAGTTCTTGTATTCTTTCACCATTACCTTCCCAGATAAAGGAGGTTGGCCCTCCAGAAGGAGGCCTTCACAAACCGAATCATGTGAAGTAGTTTCGACAAATTTAGACTGCACATCTTTGTCCCTGCAGTATGTTTCTACTGAACAGTCCATTTGATCTTCTTCGTTTTCCCAGCTACCTTGCAACAATGCTCCCTGATTCACTTGAGACGTATCACTTCCTTCTGGTTGTTCTTGCTCCCACACAATGTCCTGAATCCAAGATAGAACTTCTATATCTTCCGAAACTCCGTTATTGTCGTCATCCTCTAATTGGAGCTGCATCATGGATGCTACCGAGTCTTCACCAGGCTTTGAAGTATTGGAAAATGCCTTCTCAAAACATTGTTGGTTAATATTTGGCATTATATACGATGTTTCTTTTGCAAAAAAAAAAAAAAAATCACCAAAACTGAACAATACCTTGTGAATGACATGCTGCCAAATATTCTTGAGTTTGTCTTCAGAGAGTGGTTTCAGCAAGAACTCAACTGCACCAAGCTGAACGAAAATTGTAAATCTAGATGCATAGACAATAATGCAAAACCATAGTTATATTCTGAGCATCAAATGAAAATTGCAGATACTAGCTTTATTTAGAAACTGATTTCTCAGACCAATAAGAAAACTGGAAACAGAAACCAGTTATTACAAAGCACACAGCTACCGGTCGAAGGCTCTCTGCATTTAGTCAATCCACACAATGGAAACCGATCCCATAGGCCGTAGGGACCAAGTTCTAGTTTAAAAATTACCAACAAGACCAGTTAAAGAGAGGCAGAACTACAGTTCTTACTGCGATACACTTCATCATGGTATTCAGGCAATGGACATCTGAAATCACTGTGGCATAGGACAACATAAATCTCAGTGTCAGGTAAGGGACTGTAAAGTTTGTCAAAGGAAGCTTACAAAAACTTCCCACAGAATGATAGTCAAAACCGCCTTTTTTTTCTTTTGAGAAGAAACCACTTTTGGTTTTTGACTTACTTATGATTGGCAAATCTTTGGAAGTTCCAAGCAACTTAAAACTCTCATCATAACTTCCTTCGCACACCTGAATTACCAGAGATGAATCCAAGAATATAAAAAGATAAATGTTACTACAAGAACATTGAGGAATTACAATTTCAAAACTGGTCAGAGAACTGAAGCAGGATTTAACGAAGTTAGTTGAAAATGGTCCAATAAACACCGATTGTAGATAGCTGAAAGAAACAACAAAAACGATTATAGATAGCTGAAAATGGTCCAATCATCACTAGAACCGGAGTTTATCAAGTAAACAAACTTAAGACAATCAGTTTGTTTTTAGTTTTTGGTTTTTGAAATTTAAGCCTACAACAACCACTTATATTTTTTCTTACATGGATATCTACATCTAACCTATATTATTAGAAACCAAACTAAAATTTGGAAACAAAAAAAGTAGCTTCCAAAATCTTATTTTTTATTTTAAATTTGATTAGCATTCACATACTGTCTTAAAGAAAGATTGATATATTGTAGGAAAGATATAATAGATTGTATGAAATTTGAGTAAAAACAAAATTTAAATTTCAAAAACCAAAAATAAAAAATAAAATGGTTATCAAACGGGCCTAGGAACCCATTTATGGTCTACATGCATAATTCCATTCTGAAAGCCGTTAGCCATACCTCCAGAATTGCAATATGGATGTTTTCCGCTGTGTTCAAAATTGCTGCCAAAGCTTCGTTCTCATCAGTACAATAATAGACTGCAATATGAGAAGTGTAATATCTATATCAAAGAAAAGGCACTAAAAAGACACTTCTTATGGAATAGAGAACATGGAAATGGGATCACAAAAGTGAGAATTTCAGATCTTCAACAAATCAATATTCCAAACACACATTTAGTGGAAGAAGTGACGAAACTCTACAGCCCTCGTAAAAAGTAGAAATAAGTGCATTTTCGATCTGTTCATAACTCCAATTCATCCACTATTTATTGGATTATTGTTACATTTTTTTTTTTTTTTTAAGATTTAAACATAGTTTTGATACTTGAACTTTCATAGTTTTCTATTTTTGTAGGAAAATTTATAGTGGTCCTTAACTTATGTTGGCAAAATAATATTGTGGTCCTTCCACTTATAATCATATCCAAGCCAAAAAAAGAAAAGGGCGAAGTTCTATAGAAATATATGAACGTAACTAGCATCCAAATATGGATATAAAAGCAACGGTGCCTTACGAGATAAAAGGATTTCTAACAAAAGAAAAATCTTAAGCAAAAACAATAGAGCGTTTGAAATGTCTTACCAACATACTCCATTTCCTCAAGTTTTGATCTTATTTCAGGTGCGGAATGGCTGTCCCGATCAAGGAGAAGAACCCTCAGACCCTTAGGAAAGTCTTTCCATTCTCGTAAATCGTCGGCAGTGCAAACCATAGCTCGCTTAGCATATTTCTAAGATCACTGCTCATCGACAAAATTTCAAACATCTTCAAATCATCCACATATTTGATATGGAAATCTCAACATATTTATAACAAACAACGAACAAAAAATCAAAATGTCACAAATGTGAAACTAAACGCTCTAGAAAAAGTTAAAAACAAATGCATACAAGCGTCTCGCAGCAAATTTAATACGAAAGCTCAAGAGATTACTCGAGAAAACGACTATGATATACATATAATGGCACATACATAAATCATCAACATCCTGAACTCAGATTAATGAAGTAGAATACTATTTCAAGACCAAATCCTTATAAAAAAAAACTATGTCCCCAATCGAAACACGTTTGGAAAGAACAAAACCAGAAAGCCAGGGAGATTCTAGCTAGAATCATTTCGAAATCCTTCCAAACTAAACTAAAATCAAACTCGTAATAATCACAAGCAAATCTAATACGATAGCTCAAGAGGTAACTCCAATCAATGATATGCATATAATTTCACATACAGCAATCATAAACATTCCTGAAGAACTCCAATCAGTGAAGCAGATCATACTCCGATCGAAACACGTTAGGAAAGAACAAAACCAGAAAGCAATAGAGATTCCAGAATCATTTCGAAATCCTTCCAAACAAAACGAAACGAAAATCAAACTCGTCACAACCACAAGCAAATTAAATACGATAGCTCTGAAAAGATAACTCGTGAAAACGACTATGATTTACATATGATTTCACATACAGAAATCATAAACACTCCTGAACTCCGATTTTGCATTTCGAAGACCAAATCATCAGAAGAAAACGATTTCCTCAATCGAAAATCCTTCGAAAACGAAACGGAAAATCAAAACTCGCCATAATCGCAAGCAAACAACGCATTTTCAAAAAACGATAAAGAACTGTTGAGAGAAGAGGCTGTGGAGATTACCTCAATCGAGCTTCCGTCTCTTCCTTTGGCCGAATCGTACCTTCTGCAACTGCATAAATAAAGGAAACGAGAAATTGAGAGAGAGAGGACATGGAAAGAGACTGGAGTCTGAGAGAGAGAGAGTACGGATCCTTACGATTGCGGGCCACGCCATTTCCGCCATTGCAATCAAGGAAAAGCTGACGAATATTTGTTCAGTTCAAAGACTGTAAGAATTGGAAGAGAAGAAATGGAAGACGAAAGCTTACAGTCCAATATGCTCAAAAAAAATTAGAAATCTCCACACATTATTCTACGTCGTTGGAAATCATTTCTCCGCCTTATCCCTACTAATTCTCGAGATCGAACCCTACGCTTAATTTTGAATTAGTTTACACTCAAACAATGAAATTATTATACCATTCATTTGATTTTTTTTTTCTTAATAATGTTCTCTGGTTTTTTTTTAATTTACATCAAAATTAAAGTAATTACTTTATAGATATATTGAACTTTAAACTAATGTGCTGATCATTTAGTTAATATTAATGTATGTAACTGTACTAAAAAATATATATATGTATACTAATGTATGTAATTAATAATTTTATTATTTTAAAATTAAAAGTGACATTATTATGTTTCAAAAAAAAATGACATTATTAAAATGTTAAAAGTGATATTTTAGAAATATAAATTTCAAACTGCAACAGACAATGAAAGTATTTTTCTATTGTTGTTGCTATTATTTAAGAGTATGTTTTCGTTTATCAGTTTTTGTAGCTTCAATTTTTTTTTTTTCCTCTTTTTTTTAAAAAATAAAAAATAAAGAAGATTCAACCTTTTTGGAACATTTTTGTTATTATAAATTTGTTGGTACAAATTACTTTTTCTTTTAAAACCCTTTTATTGTACGGTTGACGTATGAGTCAAATACACACATGTGATGTTTCCTTCCAATAAATATATATAAGGAAATTTGTTATTTATACCAACTTTAAAGCTCTCTATTATAGAATTATAGCACATTGTTATCAAAAATTCGTTTATTTCAAAATTTTGAGTGATTGAACTCAATCAATAACTAGTGATTAAACTCAATCAGTTTGTTAAGTGATTGAGTTCGATCACTAGTTATTGATCGAGTTCGATTGAGTTCAATCACTTAGAATTTTGGTATATGTTCAATTATTTTCAATTTTGTATTATAAATTTAATTTTTTAGCTCATTTTTATTATACATGAAAATTTTCATATATATATATATAATAATAATTAAAACCGTTGATATGACTTATTAGTATTATTTTGTGATGATTTTTCTTCCATAATAAGAAGAAAATTATGTGAACGTCAAAATTTAAAAAAATAAATCAAATATAGCGAAATTTGATGGATGAGATGACTTATCTCTTGACTCCTTTCTTGTGGAATGTGAAATTGAACAAATTAATACCGAGCAAATATAAGCCGTATTGACGAAATCTATCTTTATTTATTTATTATTTCTTTTACTCTTTCTCTTTTTGATGAAACAATTATACATTAATATAAGCCACATTTGTACAAAAAAATATAAGTCATATTTTAATCTATGCTAAATTCAAAAAAAAAAAAAAAAAAAAAAAAAGAAATAGTTGGTGACATATATTTGGTCACATATATGGACATTAATATTTAGATCATGTTTGAGCATGACCTAAATATTTCTCCAACGAATATACATTGCAAGAACTTTTATTCGAACCGAAAGGGTTAGTGGTGCAATGGTTTCATTTTTTGGGTGTATTTATAATCCCCCTCTTCCAACTTGTACTAATCATCTTACATCTTTATATATTAAACATATCAGTTTAACATTTGAAACATTTTGTAAGGTAGTTAATTCTAATATTTATATTTTAATTTTGGTAACTTTCTAAAAATATTTCATACATTGTAAAAAAAAAAGTCCAACTTCCTTTATTTTCGATTGAAGCTGTCAATTTCACTTGATTGAAACGTCCATTCATTTGAAAGCTCAAATGTTAGAAGTGAGTGGAATATATGTATGTTCCTACTTTTAACTATATTTAAATTATATTTACGAAATAGTCAATGGCCTGATTGTTGCCCTTTATATTGGGTTTGTTAGGCTCTCCTCTCCAAATTTTTCCTCAACAAAATACACATTCTTTTGTATTATTTCTTTTCGTAAAATTGTGACATTCACATAATTTCTTTCTTTCTTTTTTTAGGACACATTCCTTTTAACTTTTGTATGTTGCACTATTTATATTATTTAAAAAGTACAGTAATTTATGGGCATGTTTTTTTTTTTTAAGTTGAACAATATTTTGGAGTATAAATTTTGAATTTGTGACTAAAAAAAAATAAAAAATTGAACACATTTTTATGTTAATTGGGTTATTACATGCACAAATAATTTCATTTGCTATATATTTCAAAATTAATGGCATTAGCGAATAAGAAGAGTAGCTCAACGGTATTCGCGTATATCCAATGACTAATAAATCTTGGCCGATTTGAATCTTCATACCTCTAATTATTATAATTTAAATAATAATAATAATAATAAACTAATGTCTTTAATGAAACCCCGTATTGGGAACTAATTATATCTTTTGTTAATTAACATGCAAACAAACTTGTCAAACCAATAAGTTTGATAAAAAGAAAAAATGATTGGAACCAACAAAATTGTCTAATCCAATCAACTGGTTAAATGTTTTGTTTTATATGGTAGAAAAAATAGTGTTATAAACCTAAAGAATATTCTTTTCTTAGTATCACAACAGTATAATTTAGAATTAGCTAGCTAGGGATTGCTGTAAAAAAAAAAAAATCAATAAATAATGTTTTTTTTTTAATGAATTTATTTCCTTTGCTCGACTTTAACAAAATTACAATAATTGAGAGACATCTTGATATATATTGATATTATGAAGTACTTGGTTTGAATTTCTCGATTTGTTATAGTTCAATTACATCGCAAATGGTCACAGATTTGATCATCGAAATAAAGAAAATAACATAAACTTCATCCTTTTCGAGTAAATTATTATTTAAAAATCATTTCAATTCTGTTATGACGGTTGGATCATCTTCTTTTCTTCTTTTTTTTATAAACTTCATTCTTGTATTATTATTTAAAAATTAAAAATAGTGGAGTGGCAATATTTGCATGGGGTTGTAATAAATTTTATTTTTAAATTTATATATATTACTGATGTCGAAAGACATACCTAGGATATTTAGAAGTCAATGAAATTCAAATGAAATTAGTTTCTGAGTGGTTATCCTAAAATTAATTTCTAGATAAGTGATTATCCTCATTGAACTTATCATCTAAAATATTAATAATGTCTTTTTTAACAATTAAGTCATTTCATAACCACTAAGCCTTCTTCAACCACTTAATCCATTGCCTATTTCTTCATTGAACGTCTCATATACATTCGATCAATTACGTGTTCCCTTTTTATTGTTTTTTTTTATACAACAATATTGGGGGAGGGGAATTCGAACCCGTAAATTCATGATTATTAGGTCATACAAAATGTCAGTATAACTATGCTACTTTTGACTCCATTATTATTGTTATACTAAATCAATTTATTATCAATTGCTAATTGACGCATTATAATTACACAATAGGATAATCTTGTTCAAATAATCAATTGATTTTAGAGTTTGTTAGATATTTATTTTATGCTGTCAACTTTTTGTTAAAGCTGTATCATTGTTTTTAGTCACACTAATTTAATATTATCATTTTAAAGTCGTTTTTTAAAAGATGAATCATATATGAAAAAAGTTGAAGGCATGTTAATTTGATCGTTCGGTGGACAACGTACCTTCTATGTATGGTTTGTGATCGTCTCCTTTACATTTCTCTCAAAAGAATTTTTTAAAATTTATTTTATTAACCTACACTTCAAAAGGTTGCATCTTTTTTTCCTATTAATTTTCAAATTAAAAGGCATCTTTAAATCTTATCCCTACATTATTTTATACTCAAATAAACAATATTTGTTTGCTTAAAACAACATTTTGGTCTTAATACTTGGGAATATTTGTTCTATTCTAATAATATGTATGTTCAGATATTTGAATATAGTTCTCATATTTTTCACAGATCTGAAAAAATAGCCACTATTAATGATTTGCTAACTTTTTCACCAAAATTTAATAAATAAATAACCTCGCTAAATTTTTTGAAGGAATCTTCACTCTCTAAATTTAAAAAACATATTTACGTGGCATATTTTTGCATTTAAATTATTACTATTTATTAATCAACATCAAAATTTAAAACAAAAAATACAAAGTAATTTTAAGATTTATAAAATAAAATAATAATTTGAATATTTAAAAATAGAAAGACAAGTAGTAAACGGTGTTTTTTCAAAGTCAAAGTGCATGAATCCATATAGTAATTTTAGCTAAATTATTTAGTTTTAGCCATATATAAACAAATCTTTTAGTTCTATAAAAGAAAATATTACTACCTCATAAAAAATAATAATGAAAGAAAATATTACTTCTACCGTGCCAAATTTTCTACTGATATCAATGGAGAGAAAAAAAGGCTTTAAAATTCAAATTTAGTCCTTTAAATTATTAAAAGGAAATAAAACCAATATTATTATTAGTCCTTTAAATTATAGCACTGGGACAAAACTAAAAATAAATGTGCTCGACAAAATTTTACTAAAAACAAAGTATTCGAATTGCTTTTTTGTTTTTGTTTTTTGTTTTTGAAAATCGAATTGATCAAATTAATAACAAATCCAATGTAGCTTTTTGACAACCGAAATAAAGAAACAAATTTAATCAAAGCAAAAGAAAAAACAAAGTAAAGAAAACGTAGTTTTCATGAAAATTAAGGTAGCGAGGAACAAAAATTCAACGTTTTGTATTATGTGATTAAACAATATGATAGAATTTTAAAGGTCCAAGATAAGTGAAATCCCCATAGCCTCATTTTTCATATTGATAATATAATTAAAGTGGAGGTATTCTCCGTATCTTTTTTTGGATTGTGCTTTTTTTTTTTTTTTTTTTGTCATTATTTGATTTTCCAAAAAAATATTTTTATAAATTTGTTTTTGGGTGGGCCAAATGATGGGGAGGAGCACTTCTCTTTCGGGTAGGTTGAGTGTTTGAACTGATTTACAACTAAACAATAAAATTATTGTGCTACTGACTCTTTCAGTCTCTTTCAAATAGGTCACACGTCTCTTAGGTATATGACACATAGGCTATTTGAGTCACATTTGATTGAACGTGATTAATATGAATTGTAGTGATTGAATAATTTGGACAAATATATAATTTTTTTCTTTTTTAATTATTTAACAAAAGTTGAACTTTCTGATTTATGAATACACTAAAGCTGACGAGCTATTATTCTTGCGTGTTTGAACTGATTTACAACTAAACAATGAAACTATTGCGCTACTGACTCTTTCGGTCTCTTTTAGATAGGTCACACGTCTCTTAGGTATATAACACATAGGCTATTTGAGTCACATTTGATTGAATGTGATTAATATGAATTGTAGTGATTGAATAATTTGGACAAATATATAATTTTTTTCTTTTTTAATTTAACAAAAGTTGAACCTTCTGATTTATGAATACACTAAAGCCGACGAGCTACTATTTTGATTGGCAAGACGATAATTGTTATACAAAATTAAAGTTTTGTTATCTTTTTTTTTAATAATATTTGTAAAGATTTTTGTCCACTTATACATATCTTAACTATTTTCATGAGACATGTTTTGATTCTATATTATAGATTAAATTTTAACTTTTTTTTTAATGTGTATAAATAATTACATAAATTAAATTTATAACTTTTTTAAAGACAGCTAATAAACTATAGTTGAAATTAATTTCTAAATTAGGGTAATCATGCAATATTTTTTAACAGGTTCAAAATATTGATTCATTTTTGTGTTATATTGGATGCTTAGTGAAATTATACACGGTGGGGATGAAATTAAGTTTTTAGTAATAATGATAATAAAATTTGTCGTTCAATCTTGTCGTAGATTCAATTTTGACTTTCTCAAAAGAAAAAAAAAAATCTTATTTAATATCACAAATAAATATAACTATTTTTAAATTAAAACATATGTGAAAAATTATAATAACTTTTTATTCAAATTTGTTGTTGGGATGAAATAACACCAAATCACATAACTAATCTTACCGTCGATGTATTTGATTATGAAAGTTAAGGATATTTATGGTTTGATGAAATTCAAGACTAAGTCATTATAATTTCAAATTTTTGTATTTGGTCTTTAAAATTTAGAAAGAAAACAAATAAATTTTAGTTTCTATTAAAAAAAAAAAACTAGAATTCAATCTTATCATTGGTTAAAAATAATAACATTATCATAATTATTAATTAATTAAATATGTGAAAGTTAGTTATTCATGCATCAATAATAATAGTATGAATTAAATGATTAATTAACATATTTTACTGGTACTTAATTCGCAATTACAAAAAATAGAAAAAATATTGTTTTTTAATTTTTTTATCAAATCATAAACACTAAATTTTAACTGGTCAAATTCTAAATTTTAAAATAATAGAAATTAGATTTTAACTTTCATAAAATCACATGATTCATTTAAGTTTAAAATATGGCTATAAAGTATGTAAATAAAAAAAGGTAGTATTTTTTTTATGAAAACTTTTTTAGATAGGTAGCAAAATCAATGGTTGAACTAATTTACAATCAAACAATAAAATTATTGGGTCACTTACCGTTTTGATATACGATTATTTTTTTTAATACTATGTACTAGAATTGTCAATTCTTTGGTAGTGACAATCTTTATAATATAGGCCCATGACCCCAAGCTTTAATTTTAGTTTATTAGTTTGTTAATTTAATCAAATAAAAAACGAAATTCAAATTATCATAAAAATTAACCCTAAGAAAAAGAGAGAAATAACTTTTTTTTTTCATATCAATGACTGTCAATGGCGTGCTTGGCCCTACAAAAATTTAAATGTAAATAAAATTCGTAGTAAAATTAATTTATAGGTAGATAGTCATTATGAATTGAACTTATCATCATATGTACCACAATATAATATAAATAATATCCATCGTACTCTATTATGTATTAATTATTCAGTATAAAAATTAGTACTTTATATCATATATTTTATTATGATTGCTAAATTTTTTAAATTTACTTAGTGTTGTAGTATAATAATTTTTTCTTTTTTTTTGAAAATATATATAATATTTTTTTATTAAGTACAAATTGGAGGAACGAGAATACTTCAATTTGACGTGAATTTACCCCACCGTTGTAAAAGAATGTACTACGAAATTTGTCGACCACACTGGTTTTAGCTTTGTCCCGATGCTTTAAATTTCCAATCAAAATTATTACTCAACACACTTTTTGCAAAAGCTGATAATGAAAGTAAAGTTGATTTTTAATAGAATTTAAATGCTAAACTATAGAATTAATCATATATTATATGATTTGTGTAAAAAATATCTTTCAATTTGAGTTTCAAATAATTCTACTTTGTATTAAAGTTTCAATTTTTGATGTTATATATTCAAGCATTTTATTAACTTATTTATTGAAATCAATTCAAACTAGCTATCTTAAAAATTAATATTTAACTCTCATTTATTTTAAATAGATAAATTGTGCTCGATAGTCCAATTTCACAAAATAATTACAGATTAAGGTAAATTTATAAATATTTAACATCTATAGTCAAATATACAATATAAGTAATATTCATCCTACAATATAATTAAGATATTAATATTAATTATATCATATAAAAAATATTTCTTATATCATATATTTGACTATGGTTACTAAATATATATTTTTCTTGCCTAATATTATAAATACTTTTTCAATTTGGTTTCATGCAAAAAATCCCTCTTAAATATCCAAAAAAACAAAAAATTAAGTTAAAATATCAGGTTGGACGTCCAAGGTTCTCATTCTATTTTCTTTTTTTAAATATCTAAATTTAATTTGTCTTACTATTTTTTTTTCCAACTCTTTTGATCATAAACAAATGTAGGATGCAGATTTGAATTGATCAAGAAAAAAGAAAGTTGAGAAAATTATTTTAATTTAAAAGTTATTAGAAAAGAAATGAATGCAACTTTTATGTCGTGAGAAGTTTGGCTATGTCAATATAAGAAGATTTTTATCGAGAATGTGATTTTATTTGATTCGATTATTAAACACATATGGGCTGTGACTAGGGGTGCACACTAATCCGACAACCCGAATAACCCGAACCAACCCAATCCAAATTATCGGGTTGGGTTGGGTTGAATACATAAATGAGTTGGGTTGGGTCAAAGGTTGACCTAAATCAATCCAACTCAACCCGACCAACTCGAATTTCTTATTTAGTTTTAAAAAATATATATTTTTAATCATAACATAATTATTATGTTATTTAATTATTTATATTATATGTTGCATATTTATTTTATTTAATTATTATTGTTAGACTTTTATTTTTTAATATTTTTTAAATTTATTGATAAGGTTTTGAAATTAGGTAAACTTGAATTTTGCATCAGTAATAAGAGTATATTTATGCTAATATTAGTCATAAATTTATACGAATCGAAAAATAGGCGTTAAAAGTTAAAAATTGTTTATCAAGTATATTATGAACCCGATAACCCAACTCAACCCAAAAATAAAGGATTGAGTTGGGTTGTGTCTTTAATTAGGTTGGATTGGATTGGAGAATTGACCAACTCGAAATATTGGGTTGGGTTGAAAATCACCTCAACCCAACCCAACCCAATCCAACCCATGTTCATCCCTAACTGTGACTACTTTTGATGATTGAAAATTTGAGCAATATTTATCATAATTTAAAATCGATTGGAATTTTTCTTTACAAGAATGTGTATGGTAAAATTTGTTACACGTTGCCCAATATATATATATATGAACAAAACAAAAATGTTGAAAATTTTCACTTTCAAATTGATTCAACTCGTACAAGAAAATAAATTTTCACTTTCAAATCGATCCATTTTCGTATTAAGAAATCAACGTCACAATTTGTCTTAGAAAAATAAAGTTTGTAAGCTAACCAAAAGATGCTTATAATGGGACAAAATAATGTTTCAAAAAGAAGGAAAAGATAATAAATTCAAACAATAAAAATATTAAATTGAAACTAAAAAATTATTTTTGTAATGTTAAATGATAAAAAAACATTTTATGAGGTTAATTTCCAACCACAATAAGCATCCATGTGCGTGGTCAAATTTCATCCATATCTATCAACAATATGTTTTTTTTTTTTTTTTTTTTTTTCAAGTAGGATAGAATAACAAATTCGAAGAATTTATCATTTTCGTCAAAATTCATATTCACTCTATAACAAATTTTCTACCCCACATTAAAATTATAGCAACATTTTAAAATATTGCAAATATAACAACTTTTTTTCCAGATACTATTGATAGACTTTTCAAACACTGTTGATAGAGTCTACCAGACACATTATTGATGGAGTCTCTAAAATCTGATTTTTCTATATTTGCAAATATTTTCATTTTTTTGTTATTTTTGCCTTATTATAATATACATGCAAATTCCACTTTTTTATAAGTAGCAACAAGTATATATATATATATATATATATATATATATATATATATATATCAACAAAAAAATATATTTTAAATCTCAAAAAAAAAAGATCTAAATATGTCAAAATTTTAGAAAAACACAAAGATAACCGTGATTAATTCAATAAGCTAGATTGATATGCTTCAATCAAATGAAACTATAAATTTCAATCAAATTAAATTTGAAATAATTTGATATTTTTTAAAGTTACTATAACTAAAATAGAATAATCGATACAATATAAATTGTGTGGACATCCATCTCAAAATCAATTAAAATGAGAAGAATAATTTATATGTCTTATATATTATTATAAAGTTTTTACTCTTTCCGATATGAGATCTTTAATACGGGATGAAGAAATTATTCCACATTCCTATCCCTTCTCGTAGACATCTCTAAAGTATATTCATTTGGTATTTTCCTTTTTTTTTTAATATAAGTTAGGAGAGGGGCTTATGCTCGGGTTGAGAAACTCAAACCCGTAACCTCTTCGTCATCGAATATACATTGATGTCGCTGAGCTATTGTTATTGTTGGTTGTTTATTTTTTTTTAATTTAGGTTTAACAATCCTTCTTATCTTATATAAAAAAATAAATAATAATAATAATAATTATAAAACCTTCTTATCTATGTTTAGACAATATATAATTTGATAATTTTACTCTAATACCACTTTAAATTACTATTACACATTTTAAAATTAAAATTAGTGTTAAACGTAAAACGTAAATTTTTATCTTTCTTTATTTTATTTAATTTGAGTTCAACGTAAAAAAAAAAGGAACTACTATTCGATTTTACGTTTTGATTTTTTTTTATACATTGGGCTAAATTATTAAAACAAGATCCATGAAGGATGGGTTTGTGTCAATTTTATCTCCAAAATTTGAAAAGTGTTTTTAAAATACTCCTCATTTCAGCAAAACGTTTAAGGAATATCACTGTCTTTAAGTTTCAAAAACACCCCAAATTTTAAAAAAATTCAAAAAAACTCTGGACTATAATAAAGAAAAAGGAAAAAAAAAATGTTAAAAGTATCTTCATCAATAAATTTTGCATGAAAAATGTTAAAATTTTGTTTTAACCATTGAAAAATATTAAAAAAATTCTTACTCAAAAATGATTTTTCCCCTCTTTATATATCTTTCTTCTACATAAAAATTAATGAAAATGAATATATAATAACATTTTGAAAGGTCAGTAATAATTTTATCAACTATTATCTCAAAAAAAAAAAAAAAAAAAAAATTATCAACTAAACTCCAAAAATTCAAAAATTTATGATCATAACCATCCTTTGTAACTCTTCAAATACGACAAAGAGTACATTATTGTAAAAAAAAAATCAACAATATTGTTTTTTTATTACAACCACCAAACAATAAAATCACTAAACGCTAACCTTTTCATTTTTTTTAGTATTGAGAGGACCAACAAACCCTACATAAAAGATATTATTGCTCTAAAATAGTAAGAGAGTCAAATACTGATTTCCACGATCAAACTTGTGACTGTATTATTAAATTGAATTAACACCAAACAATGAAATCACTAAATCATTAAACCTTTCAATTTTAATTCAATAATTGCCGGAATGAGTTTGAAAATCTAAATCGAATAATGTAAATAGAGATTGATTCACTTCGATAATATATTGTTTTTGTTATTTATTGAGATCAATTTTTAGTTTGAATTATATAAATAATTTAACACTATAAATATTTGAATTTAACGTCAAATTTGGTTTTGGATGATTCCTAATCGCTTTCAAATTGATTTAGCTTGTTTTACATTTACGTTTTAAAAAAAAGAAAAGAAAAGAAAAAGGCATTTGACATTCCACGTGACACCATGTGTATCATAAGATCTAATAAGCTTCTTTTAATATATAGTTTTAAATTCAAATTCTTTGAAAAGAACCAAAATACAAAAGTGTGTTTTTTTTATTCCATTGGTGCCTACGGCAGTATGTAGACAGGGTTGTGGGTTCCTCCGCCAACTGTTGTCTAGAAGTTCAATGTGGATGCTTCGTGAAAGTTTGGATTGGCTTACTGGTTCGTGACAATACGACCGAGACCTCTCTTAATTGTCATCGAGTCTAGGTTGCGGAGCTAGTCGATAAAGGATTTGTAAGTGGTAGATGTTCAAGAAGATCACTCGTCTTTGCTTGAGTTGAAGTTTTCATTCTTTTCATCAATTGACACATCTTACAACAATAGTTTCGTAAACTCAAATATCAATTTATACTTCTCACAACAATAGTCAAACTATATGCTACTCAAAATACATGATTGTGTATATATATTTTTTTAATATGAGTTAGAAGATTATTTAAACTATCAATAATAGTCAAACTATATACTTAAAAGAAAAAAAAATGAAAATATAAAATAATGGTCCAGTGACATATAGCTTGAGATAGGCTAGTGGTACTCTAGAAATATCTGAATGAAACTCTAATTTCTCAATCTTTATAATAAAAAAAATGTAGTAAAATGTTATCACCAATATGTACTCAAATATATATATATATATATATATATAATTAAAGAGCAATTTCAACCAAGGAAAAAGAATGTCTCACCAACAAGAATCCAATATGTTGATTTATTTATTTATTTTAACTAGACTCCAAAGTGTCCTCATCACTCATTGTACTTGATCAAGTAAAATGATGACAAGTTTTTGTTGTTGTTTTTTTATTTTCTTTTTTTAATAATTGAAACAGATTGTGATGATAAGGTTGGCTTCTAGCTAATGTTTTTATTCATCTCATTTCTATGCTTTCTCTCATGGGTTTTAAATGTCCACTAATTTTATCCTTATATATAGTCTTAGATGATCTCAACAAATTATTTTACAAAATCTCTTAACAAATCCTAAGAAATATCTAACATTATTGAACTACTTTAAATTTCATAATTTATATTATATTCCTATAATTCCTAATCAATTATCATGAGGTTAATCAACTTAGTTTTTTCAATCTCCTTTCATATTTAGGTTAGAACTAGTGAATAAATTGTGCATAGTTG
>JBBMEF010046584.1:0-13325 GCA_037832685.1 Sicyos baderoa
ATGTAACAAATTTGGCTAGGATTGAGTCCTAACAAATTGATAACGGAGCTCGTTTCAATCCTAGGGAGGACAATGTATTACGAGGGAATCGAAGAGATGATGAAGAAGATCAATAGGATGGTCAGATTAAAGGTCAGAATGGTTTCTGAATGAATACATAATAAGAAATGCAGCAATAGTAAAAACAACAGAGTGTGAAACAGTGGAAGAAAAAGAAAACAAATGTTGAGAATCTGAGAAGGAAGGAGAAAATAAAAGACATTGACTCATACCTCAGTTATCAAATGGGCACCAAAGAAATCACACATTCCTTTTAAGCAGATGCCAGAAAGAGCACTAAGCAAACAACTACATCAGCTGTTAGTATGACAGGAAATGCATTTGAACCCAACATTAATTCAAAGCTAAATTGATTGCTTCAAGGTGAAAAATGTATAAAAATTCGACGTGGATCACTAAGAAGGATGATATTTTTGCACAATGCCCTCAGAACTCATAGCTAAATTCCTCATTGACAATGTTGCATTTCATTCGCATACTAGCCTCTACACATCTAGAACCACAATCGAAAAAGGGAAACAGAAAGTTGGATATATATGTGTATGTGTGTATATATATATATTTAAGGTGCTGTTTGTAATGATTGGATTTAGAGTTTAGGATTGGCAGTGTGTGAGAGAGAGAAAGAGAGAGTTTATGGTTGAGGGCAAAGGCTAGTATTCGAAATCTATGCAAATGCTCCAGGGCAAAGTTGAGTTATCCATCATCGGGCACGGGCAATTTTAAGATTCTAGAGGGAAATTGTAAGTAAACGATAAATAATATCACACATTTCAGCTTCTTTTTAACAAGAAATTAATTAAGTAAATAAAAAAAAGGCTTGAAACAAGAAAATGAAATGAAGAACAATGTGCAACTGCTAAGCCAAAACAAGATATAACTCTAAATATTATCATGCAATTCCTACTCCTTAAATCTTTACCTTTATCATCAATCAATCATTATTAAACATCAACATCATTCCATTTTAATATCTGAACATAAAGAAAATAAAGTGCCAATCTCTTTCCTATAGTTTTTCTAATAAACAATCCCACAATAGGCTGGCATACACCGTTTTTTGTTCATTTACCTTACCCATCCATTAATGACGACAAGATTAAGGTCACATGAAATAAGATAAGTAGCATGCAAAGTTTAGGAGATAGGGGCCCAAATAGAATATCTAGGTGTTCAGGGACAAAAATAGGATTTAGACCTTATTACTATTGTTATAAAATCTCTAATATAAAAATGTCAAACAATCAATTACTTGTTTATTCAAAAGGAACAAGAAATACTTTATTTTTTAGCAAATCTAGAGGGTACAAATCTTGTTCAGAAAGAAAAACATGGGAAGAGAGACAACCATAAGAAAACATTTTAAAACAATATGGAAATCTCCACAAGATTTAGACTCAGAAGAAAGTTAACTTTTATATATTGTTTTTAAAAGTTCAAAAATAAAAAGGCGAAAAATCTAATAAGGTAAACCCATTTGAAGAAAATTAAAGTTTTAATTACTTAAAAGTGAGTCTTAAGTTTGAAGAGCAAACATAAAAGCTAAAATTAAAAAAATCACCAGATGAATTAGAAGAACTTTAAAGAACATGTTTTTAATTGATAAACAAGTCAACAAATGCACAACTGTAAAATCTGACAACAATCAGTTACAGTTTTTCATGTAAAAGTAACCATTTTCAAAATGCCCTCAGATCTCATAAAATTTCTAGATGTATTCAATTTTCATTACCAGCCTCTACACATCGTAAACCACTCATAAAAAATAATAATAATAATAATCATAAAAAAGAAAGAAGATGGCAGATTAGCAGATAGATAGATAGATAGAGAGAGAGAGAGAGATAGAGATTACAACTGTGATGGTTGATGGCAAAGGCTAGTAATGAAGATCATTTGTAACTGCTCTAATTAGAGAATTCCATCATCGGGCGGATACAAATTTCAAAGCAAAGCAAATATTTTCATACAAAAAGTGAAAATGGCAAATACGATGACAAGCAGCCAATCTCTATCATACAAAGGAAAGGATTTTACTTGATAAGAAGTGGATCCAGCCACCATAAAAAAAGACCATGAAATTGAAATATATATATATACACAAGCATACTTATAAAATAATAATAATTACCGAAGTGCCTTTTGTGAAAATCAAAGAAAAAAAGGGTACTTTTGAGTTTTGAGAGGCAGATCTGAGACCGTATGAGGGGCTTTATCGTTCTTTCGTTATCTTGTTGTTGTCTTGTTGATCTTCATACATATATTGTTTGTATTTGAGATTTTCTGCATTAACAGGTCTGGCTAGAATTGGAGTCCTAAGAAATTGGTATCGGTTTCAATCCTAGGGAGGACAAGGTATTATGAGGGAATCTTGGGAAGAGACGAGGAAAAATATCAATAGGCTTTTAGAATGGATGGTCAGATGAAAGGTACAAAGAACTGCCAGAATGGTTTGTGAATGAATGTAAAATAGGAAATGCAGCAATAGTAAAAACAACAGAGTATGGAACAGTGGAAGAAACAAAAAACAAATGTTGAGAATCTGAGAAGGAAGGAGAAAATAGCACACAATAAAGACATTGACTCATACCTCAGTTATCAAATGGGCACCAAAGAAATCACACATTCCTTTTAAGCAGATGCCAGAAAGAGAACTAAGCAAACAACTATATCAGCAGTTAGTATGACAGGAAATGCATTTGAACCAAACATTAATTCAAAGCTAAATTGATTGTTTCAAGGTGAAAATTGTATAAAAATTCGACGTGGATCATTAAGAAGGATGACATTTTTGCACAATGCCCTCAGAACTCATAACTAAATTCCTCATTGACAATGTTGCATTTCATTCGAATACTAGCCTCTACACATCTACAACCACAATAGAAAAAGGGAAACAGAAGATATATATGCGTATGTGCATATACATAGTGCATATGATATACATATATAAGGGGGTGTTTGCAATGTTTGAATTTAGAGTTTAGGAAGGATTAGAATAGTGTGAGAGAGAGAAAAAGAGAGTTTATGGTTGAGGGCAAAGGCTAATATTCGAAATCTATGCAAATGCTCCAGGGCAAAGTTGAGTTTTACCATCATCAGGCACGGGCAAGTTTAAGATTCTAGAGGGAGCTTGCAAGTAAACGATAAATTATATCACAATTTCAGCTTCTTTTTAACAAGAAATTAATTAAGTAAATAAAAAGAAGCTTGAAACAAGAAAATGAAATAAAGATCAATGTGCAACTGCTAAGCCAAAACAAGACATAACTCTAAATATTATCATGCATATTCCTACTCATTAAATCTTTCCCTTTATCATTATCAATCATTATTTTATTTTATTTTTGATATCCGTGACTGTCCGAGCCAGTTTTTGTGCACCTCGACTAATATCACAAACATTCGCCCGACCCTACAACATTTGGACAAATTCCTAGGAAATTAATTCATAGGAACTCATTACCTTATACACTCCAAGACACTCTTTGACCAATTGAGTCACTCCATGATGGTTATCATTATCAATCATTATTAGGTATTATCAGAATCAATATTAAACATAAACATCATTCCTTTTTTATATTTGAACATAAAGCAAAAAAGTGCCAATCTCCTTCATGTAATTTTTCTAATAAACTATCACACAATTGGCAAGCATACACAGTTTTTTGTTCATTTACCTTACCCATTAATGAAAAACAAGTTTGGGCTCAAATGATATATAAGAGAAGCAGCATGCAAAGTTTAGGGGATAAGGTCAAAATTAAAGACCTGGGAGTTCAAGGACATGGAAGTGTAAACAAAATAGGATTTTGACCTTATAACTATTGTTATAGTTTCTCTAATATAAAAATGTAAAAAACTATCAATTAGTTTTATATTCAAAAGGATCACAATTCATGATTCAGAAATGCTACAATTTGTGCAAATCTAGAGTCCGTAAGAAAAAAGAAATCCCATAGGATGAGAGACAACCATCAGAAAACATTTTAAAACGAATTATAATTCTCCACAAGATTTGGTAGGAAGAGAGTCAACTTTTATAAATTGCTTTTAAAGTTAAAAAAAAAAAATAGGAAAAAATATAATAAGGTTTAAGTGTGAAGAGCAAACTTAAAAGCTAGCTAAATGCAAAATTACAAAGTGATTTAGAAACTTTTTTAAGAAAATGTTTATAGACAAAATCACAAATGCACAACTGTAAAATCTGAGAAGAACAATCAGTTGCAGTTTCTTGTAAAATTAACCATTTCCAAAATGCCCTCAGATCTCATAAAAATACCTCATCATTTCTAGATGAATTCAAGTTTCATTACTACCTCTACACATCCTTAACCACTCATAAAAAAAAGAAAAAGAAAAAGTAAGCAGAAGGCAGATTAGCAGATAGGCAAATGGAGATATAGAGAGAGAGAGTTAGAGAAAGTGAGATAGAGATTACGACTGAGTTGGTTAATTCATGGCAAAGGCTTGTAATGAAGAACATTAGTAACTGCTCTCATCAGAGAATTCCATCATCGGGCAGATGCAAATTTCAAAGCAAAGCAAATATTTTCATACAAAGAGTGAAAAATGACACATGCAAAGAGTGAAAAATGACACATGCAAAGCAAATATTTTCATACAAAGAGTGAAAAATGACACATGCAGTTAATCTTCTTTTTTCTTTTTTTGATATCCCGGGGTCACCCTGCAACATTTGGATGTGAAGAAGATTCATAGGAAATTAATTCTTAGGTAGGTGGTCACCATAGAATGAATCCATCACTTAAAGCATTCCAAAGCCACCACTAAGCCACTCCATGATGGTTCGCATAGAGCTAATCTTTGATATACAATTGATTCCTAGTTCAATCTATGGTGCCAGGTAACGAGGAATTAATTTCCTACAAAACTTAGTAGGGTCTGGCAGGTTCATAAGCTGGTTTGGGCATCTTGGCAGGTTCATAAGCTGGTTTGGGCATACACAGATGTGAAAACAAGAAGAAGAAAAAAAACGAAAAAATTCTTAAAAATATCATTTTTTTAATGAAAAAAAACACGGGTCAGAAAAATAGACATAGGCTTAAATCAAATGCATATATCAAATAAAGAAAATAAATTATGATAAAACTCAACACAAACGAGTTAGATTCGTAAGCAGTATTCCTCTCATAATAAGATAAATACAAGAAGATCTTGGCATAAAGCCATGACCCAGTGAATAAAAAACAAAAACAAACATAAATCGTGAATGATCAAGGCAGTGAGAACTGAAAAAATTTCCAATTTTCTGGAATCAAAGAATAAAAAAAGAAACAAGCATCCAAAGGGTAAAAGAAAGAAAGCAGCAGATGTAACAACCATCCAATGGGGTTCATCAAAATGCCGCAAACAATCCAATTCCAATTCCTCTCAAACAATACAATTACAAACAGATAAACCATACGAAGGCGGAGTGAGCTAGGGCTTTAAAGGCCAAACATGGAACACCCTAACCGAGTGAGTCAGACTCAGACTCAAACCCAGACTAAATTGCTAAATTACAGATATAACCCTTCATTTTCATTTTTATTTTTATTTTTTTTAACTTGTTTCCTTTGAAAATTTTAAAATTAAAAATAATATCTTTCTAAATCTTATTTTTATTTTAAAGTTTTGGTTTTTTTTGGGCTAAATTATCACAAATACCCCTAAACTATCATATTTGTGTCAAACTTACCCCTGAACTTTGAAAAGTTTCAAAACTAACCCTGAACTTTACAAAACAATTCAAAAATACCTCTACCGTTAGTTTTGGATGAAAACCGTTGAAAAATTGTTTCAAAAATACCCCTAAACTTTCAAAACTTTCAAAAATATCCTTAATCTTAAAAAAATATAAAATTTAAATAATTTAACTTCCAATATATTTGAATTTAATAAGAAACTATCCATAACTCATAATAGCTTTCAAATTGAGATTTGTTGTTTATTTACATCTTGATGCAATTTGGTTTTTCTGAATTCTCAAGACAATTTGGTTTTACCGCAATCAAGGTAAAATCACCAAAATACCCATAAGGCCAAAAGTAAACAGAAAAGCACTACTGAACTCACAAGAAAGAGAAAAACTACTGAGAAAAACTGAACTCACAAGAAAGAGAAAAACTAATGAGAAAAACTATTTGTGGAAGATTTCTTTGAATTTACAGGACATTACAATTTCTTTTATCAATTGTGAATATAACATCAAATTTGAGAATTCAAAGCACGTTACAACGAAAATACAACCAATCAAAAAAAAAAAAAAATACTAGTTAGTTTAAGTTATCAATCAATGATTTTTTAATAGTTTTATGCATCTAAAAACGAAGGTAAAATGATAAACAACAATCATAATATATATATATATGTTAAAAAATTATTTATAACATCAAATTAACAATTCAATATTGGTATAAAAGTATTACATTGGAAATATGAGATTAACACAATCTAGAACCCAACCTAACTTGAAAATATATGATTGAGTTAGGTAACTCAATCGATATGGTTGGAGGATTGACGGACCTGAAAAAGTGTGGTTGGTACAAAAAATTACTTTAACCCAACTCGAACCATGTACATCCATAACCGTTACATATTTAATTGCAAAATAATAATAATTATCTATGCATTTTTAACTTATGAATTACTTTTATATCAATATTGGTTGTTCAACAAATTTAATTGTTAGTTTAGTGTTCAAGATGTAATAATAAACAAAAAAATCTCAACTTTTGAATTATAATTTCTTGTTGATCTTAACAAAGTTTGACATATTAAATTCAAATATTTTTGATATTTTTGAAGTTAAATTATTTAAAATTTTCTATTTTTTTAAGACATGGATATTTTTAAGCAAAATTTTAACGGTTTTCATCCAAAACTAATGGTAGGGATATTTTTGAATTACTTTGTAAAGTTTAAGATTAATTTTGAAACTTTTCAAAGTTCAAAGATAAATTTGACACAAATATGATAGTTTAAGGACATTTGTGATTTACAAACCTCACTAAAATATCTACATTCAAAATGAATTTCTATAACAATTCAATAATTCCTTATCAATAATTACTTTTTTTTAATTCAATTATAATTACTCAAAATAAATTAACACTTCTAACAACTTAATTTTATTTATATCTTCTAAAGTAATTCATTTATAAGAATTTACTTTGAATCATTTATTCGTAATTACTCACAATAACTTTTTAAACTAACTTTTCAAGCACCAGCAAGGATTAGCTTGGTCCATAATATATCATTAAATCTGTGGTTTAACTACGGTTCCTGGAATATATTGTCTATTTGGGGGTATTGTCCTCCTGCTGGTATTCACTTATGAGAAGAAAGATCAGTTATCAGCGATTAAAGGAATAATTAATAGCTGTAATTTATAATAGAAAATCTAAAATCAAAACCGTTTATGAGATAATTTGAATTATCAAACCAATAAGATGAATATAGATAGAGAACTATATAATAAGTCCTAAGAAAGTGTTCGGAATTAAATAGCTAGAGGTAATTAATATTGGCAATTATTGAAAAATTAAAGTCCCGTTCTTAAAATCCAGTATTTTGTTTTAGGTTTTTTAAATTAAAGATTATTTTCGTTCAATAGATCTAGATTTTTTAAGAGAATATCAAAAACCAAAAAAAGTTGAAAACTAATTTTTATTTGAGTTCTAAAAATATAGGTTAAGAGGTAAAATGATTATCAAAAGTTCTAAAATAAATTTGATTTTAATTTGTGAAATTTGATAACCATTTGAAGTCTCTGATCAAAGAAAAAAACTGATAATCGGTATAAAATCAAAGAAAACACAGAATTGATGCATAAAAATTCATAACAGAGAAAAGGTAAATCAAGAAAGAAGTAAAAGAAGAAAAGCCCTCAGATCTCATAGCTTTAATCGAATCACACACGGCGTAGCAAACGGCGTTCGTTCATCAAAAGCCTTCACCAAAATTTGTGTGTGCGATTCTGTGTATGGATTGAATGAATGAAGAAGTGGTAATGGAAATGGAGATAAGCAAAGGCTAATGATGAACAAATCCATCCGCAACCGCTCAATAAACAATGTTTTTCCATCATTGGGCGAAATTGAAGATCTAAACACACAAGAAGAAATCAAAACACAGATCTAAGAATTCAAAGCCACAACAAAAATCAGAAATCGAAAATCGAAAATGAGGAAACGACGGCGAAGAAGAAGAACAAGAGAGATTAATTAGGGAATAAAGAAACCATACAGTGGGTTTTATAGAGAGATTTGAAGCCCACGATCTGCCATGGATTTCGCCATGAACTGCGAAGAAATCTGTTGAGAAACCCTAGCTCGTATGAAAGAAATGAAGGCCCAAATAATGGTTTTGGGCCTGTATGCTTATCAAACTTAGCCCAAATTATACTTTTTTTTACTCTTTATTTTTTTATTTTTCATAAATTTGATTTGAACTTATCAATATTAAGCGATCAATTTATGTGATTGAATCATCATTCAAATATATTCAAATATATTCAAATATTTATTTTTGTTACTCGTGAAAAATCTCTAAAAAAAAAAGTATTACATTCATGAAATTTTTTATAATGATTTTACATAGTTTAACTAAACGAAAAAAAAACTCAACTATCATTTTATACGATCTAAATTCTATCTCAAAATGAAGTTAAATTCAAAAAAAGATAAATAGCAATTAAATATCACATATATGGTTAATATAGTTAAATGAGACGTATTGGATCAAATAATTATAACTTTTACTTTGAAATGGTATCAAAGAAAAATGGTTTAATATCGAACCAAATAACCAATTGCACCACCAACTCATTTGATAAGAAGTTTCCCCTTTTAAAATATCTATTAAAGCACTGTAATGCCCAAAAAGTATAGAAAATCTATTAAAGCACTAGTGTCCTAGAAAATGTTCGTCCCAAAATTCTCACGGCCAAATTCAACTTTTTGTGGCTATCCCTTTTTATTCTTTTAATTTTAACCTATAGATTTTTTCGCTTTTTTTTTTTTTCTTCATTTTTTTCATTTTTTGTCTAGGTAGGTGATGTATTGAACTTATCACCTATAATATTTTTATTGGAATCTATAATAATATATTACAAAAAAATATTTGTTTTAAAGAATTATAATACGATCAATTAAAAATGAAAAAAAAAAAAATATATATATATATATATAGTCATAGCATTAATGCTCGTCTCAGTAACCGATAAAGATAATAAGCCTATTCAAATCTCCACATTTTTACATATTTTATTTATGAGATTCATAAAAACTTTATACCAATGAAAATGTTTGTTGATTCTTATAAATCTATAATCTACCATTTTTTTATTTTATTTTAGACAAACTACCTCTCATTTCACCAATGTGAGATTATCATTTTGTTTGTAATATTTTCAACCATAATAAATCACTATTTATAATAATTCAACCGTTATTTTAAATATATCTTATATATATACTTATTTAAAGCATCACACCTATGATGGTGACCAAAATTAATTTTCACACATATCTATTTATCTCTCTATATATACACAACTTTTGTTTGATAGAGAGAGACAAAAAAAAAAAAAAAAAAAAAAATGGTACCTATGAGTTTGAGAAGAAGGTATCATGATCCAAATGAAAGCATTGGGATTTGGAGCATTTCCATAGAGAATCCTCCATGAAGAAAACACACAACACTTCCAACAAAGTGCTCTCTCCTTAAATCTGTCAACCAGCTTCTTCACTTCCAACATTATTTATCCATTTCTTTTGTTTTTTGTTTTGTTATGCTTTCAATCTAGGATTCTTCGAAAAATATCAGCTTGTTTTGATCTATTTTAATTCAGTCTATTATTATATGTTGGAAGTTCTCTTTGTCAATTTCAGATTTTAAGTATTATAATAGATATTTATAGTTTTTTCCTTTTCCCTAGTAAAAAATACATGTGCTTATTTTGGCTAAATTTTCTTCAATTTTCTTTGAATTGAGAGGGATAGTGACTAGCAAACACGTTTTTTTGTTGGTTGATATAATGAAATGTATCTTAATCTATCCATTTAACATTTCAATCTAAATTCAAAATCATAGTATTATTTGATATAATTAAATTTACATCAACTTATCAATTTAAATTTTTGGATTGATGGGTCATTTAACATAATTCACCATTTTTTTATAAGGTAAGAACTATATTTAATTTGATTGTAATACATTCTCACATATTGGATTTTCCATCTTCTCCTAGTTTGGATATTTGTTTTCTCACTTTTTTTGTTGTTATTATTTTCTTTTAATTTCTATCCTTATTCCAATTTCCAATAGTATATGTGTGTGCTTTTTCCTTCTATCTCTAGATAAAGATTCTAATTGGTTCATAACCTAGTTTTGTTTTTATGTATTCATAAAGAGTAATCAGCATGTCACCAGTTCTCTAATTTGTTCATATATTTTAACTTGCAGAGCCAAAAAGATTTTCTTTCTTTCCTATTTTACTATATATATTGGTCAAAGGAAGAGAGATAACACATTTTTTATGCTTCATTGTTAAGAAAAATGTGAGTTTTAAAAAACAAGTACATGAGAAAAGAAGAAGAAGTTGTTTTAACTATATATTTGTTGAAGATTCCATATTGAAAAGTAAAACGATTTTTATCAATTTATAAAATAAGTTGATTACTCATCTCAATACTAATTAATTTTGAGATGTAATTTTATACTATCTAGTATGGTATTAGAGTTAGATGCATTTAAATGAGTTTTTTTAATCTATTTTAAGGTGAACCCATTAAGTATATTCATTTTGCCTACTATATATATATATATATTAAATAGAACTCTAAGAAATATTTATTTAAATGACTATATCTTTAGATAATTCACTATTTAATTGAAAATTAATAAACTATATAGATTTATATATGTGAAAAACTAAACTATTTGATCATATATAAAAAAATATTGGAAAGAAATTATGATTATAAATTAATTAATAAATAAATAGGAATACTTTTTGCAGTAAATTATATTCTCCAATCCTCGAAAATCCCCGATCTGAATTCTCGCTTTGATCTCCATAAAATTTAATAATAAATTTCGTGAGATTAAAGATTAAAGAGACTACTGAATGAGACATTTCCACTGGCACGCATCCATAAATCACATACTTTTTCTTTTTGAATATATATCAAAAGAGGGGATAAATATCGATTTTTGGAATTAAACTTGTAACATTAATGTTGAACTGATTTACAATTAAACAACAAAATTATTGTGTCACTTAATTATTTAGTTAAACTACATACTACCTAATAACATCCAACTCCTACACAAGGAAAAGAAAAAGGAAAATAAAGCTTTTGGGCACTTATAACATGAAAACTTCCATTTTTAGGAGCAATAATTAAGTGGTGTGAGTATAGACCATAAATAAAAAAAAATGATGATTTCGAATTTTCTAATCCCCATTGAATATGATTTATTTTTAAATATCATCTCCTTTTTTTACAAAGAGAAAACGTGTTCATTTTTTATGATCAATTATTGCCTTCAGTTTCATTAATCGAACATTGAATTTTGGAGTAGATCAATAAATATACTGTAGTTTTGCCTTGTTTTTAATTGGATAAGCGTTTAAGAAACGAAATTATTTTCATGAATGTCAATAATGTTTTTTTAGGTACACCGTTCGATGATGTATTGAATGATAGGTTCAACACAATTGATGGGACCCTTCGAGAAATACCAGGGTTGAGTTTTTGTTCAAGTTTTATGATTTTTTTGAAAGATTTAAACAACTTTCGATTTTTGTTTTCTTTTTTTATTTTTTATAACATAAAAGGGTGGTTATTGACATTAAGGTTTTTTTTAGGGTTATTGAAATAAAAAGGTTAAGAATTATAGAGTAATTTTTTTATATCTTTTTAATTTTTTTATCTCAGGAGACTAATTAAGGAGATTAAACTTTATGACGGTTTTTCATTTGATTGTAACAACAATATTCGATTGGAGGATTTGATCGAGCACTTCATGCCCATTAGGCTAGGTTCAACGTTATTATTATTATTGTTATTGTTTTATTTTTGAGAATAAGGGGGTTCAACCTATTTTGAGGAGTTAAATTGAGTTAAGTAAAATATTTGTTAAATTATTCTCTCTAATATCAATTGAATAAAATATAAAAAATCAAGATTCCAAAATGATGATAAAAAATAAATAGTTAATCATTTTTAATCATTAGTTAAGTATAGTAATTTTTAATCTTTTTGGTAACAACAATATTGCTTCATTCTTTGGAAACAAGAATGTGGTTTTTTGGAGGTTCACTAAACGAATGGTGATGGGGTTGTTCCAAGAGCTTAGCCCTATTACAAGTCCGGGTGTATGAATTTTGTTGGTCTTATCTGGTTGTGTGAAAGCAAATGATGGCTTGAATCCGATGAAAGGTAAGGGACTCAGATGCGAGCGAGCATATGTCATTCGATCGAGGGAGAGAAGACAATGGCAAGAAGAGAGGCATCGAAGACCATCGAAGAGATGCGAGCGTATATTTAATTTGTATTATGAAGAATTAGTTGACAAAGGAAGGGATATGTCTACGGCCGAGTATTTTTAATTTGGGAAACCTCTCTTCCTTTATTGAGTAAGATCATTATCGAGTTAACCCTTAGAGCCTATCAAAACTCAACATTCAAGTCCTTCATAGTTGGTGGTCGAATCATTACATTTGGTATAATCTATCCTAACCTAGCATGATCCCTTTATGTTTATGAGCTGCATGCATTCTCATTACCTGTTTTTTCTAATTTACTTGTTGTTGGGTTTTTGGTTGGAACCATTCTAAAATGTAGATTGGACCAAAGCTTTTGGGTTTGGGGAATTGTAACTCCTAGTTTGGTTTCCTTGAATGATAAACTCTATTTTTTCTTACGAAATTAAATTTGCATAATATTAATAATTTATATCTTTTTTTTAATGTTAACAAATTAGTTTTTATTATTATTCCTATAAAAAAAACTATAATAATTAATCTCTCATATATATATAAATATTTTGAGAAGGGAATGAAATAAGGAATTAAAATAAATATAAATGAATTTTGTTTTCTTTACAAAATTAAATATACAAAATATTAATAGTTCATAATATTTAAAATGTTAATAAATTAGTTTTAGGGGAATTTGCATGTATATTACAATAAGATTAAAAAATTGAGTAAATAGCAACTTTTTGAAAATATTTGCAAATCT
>JBBMEF010046606.1:0-13315 GCA_037832685.1 Sicyos baderoa
CGCCTTCGTTTTGTTTTAAAGGCGGGCAGTTTTTGCCCGCCTTTGAATTTCCGTGTTTTCAATTTTAAATTGTGTGCTCGCCTTTGATTTTCCGTATTTTCAATTTTAAATTGTGTGTCCGCCTTCTATTATAGATATTGTAGTAGTGTTAATGTAGATATCCGGGTTAAGTTGTCATCTTTATCAATTGATATTAGAGTCATGCTTCTAAATTAATCATATCGACATAACGCCTCGTTGTAGGACAAAGAAGTTGAGAACTTGGAGAAAGACCTAGTCATGACGAAAATTCATGGTTACAAATTGTTATCAAAATGATAGTATACTCTCACGAGAAGAAGATTAATTAGTCGAATATGTACGGTTAGTAAAAATTCATTGTATCAAATCAATAATATACTCCCAAAAGAAGAGGAAATAGTTCGAAACGTCTCTAAATGTAGTAACCATTTGAGAGGAGGCATGAACTTTGTTCGAGGAGATGATAGAATCTTCAAGTGTCAAAACACAGAAGATGAGCTCATGACATAGAGGTTTGGTAAAACTTTGTTTAAGCAGATAATTTTTGGCATACAAACTAGTTATCGTACAACGATTAATTAAACATTTTAAAATTGTAAAGATCAAAATAGAACGAAAATGTAAACCGAGCTAATGGGAATTTTAGGTCAAAACCAAGGGTCTATCTCATGGAATCTATACACAACATAACACAGCTGTTTGAGTTTATTAATAACATATAGATTTGGAACTTGGAAAAAATTAAAGCTAAGGTTGTTCTTTTTCTTAATTTGTGAAACAAAGTGAACTGATTCTAAGTATGCTATGCTAAATTAGCTTTGATGGCAACAAAATATTCTTCCAAATTGGAATATGACTGAGATTTGTGCATCTAAGCATCTATCTTATTGTTGTGTGTAGTCATAATGTACACACCCATTTCTTTAAAGAGAAACAAATTTCATTAAGAATTTTTGGATGAATTTTCAGCCACCTTTCTAGAAAACCCCAATAAATATTTTATGATAAGTTGGTACAATTTTTTTTTTTTTAATGACAGAGAGTCAAGCTTCTCTCTTATACTTATGGTATAAGTGACATGTCTCTAGGACGTAACATAAGTATTTCGGAGGATATTATAGATTAATCATTTTTTAGCGATCTCGAACCAAAAATCTACCAAGAAAGATTGCCCCTCAAAGACCAAAAATCTTCTCTCTCATACTTATGGTATAATTAATTTGACTTATCTTTTTTTTCGAATAAAACTAATCTGACTTATCAATAGACCAACATGCATGAGAATCTAATATGGTCATATTACTCTAATCAAGAAAATGAGCATAAACCTCCATATGCCATATATTATACCCTACGTGTTTTTTTAATTGAAAAAAAAAAAAAAAAAAAATCCTATATCTCTGTTGAACTTTGAATTTTTGTTCTTAAGTTAGTGTATTTTATGTGCTTAAAGAGTACATATATTAAAACAATTAAAATTACAATTCTTAAAAAAAAAAACGACAACAATTAAAATTACAAAGTTTTTTTTAGTGTAAAAGTTGACGGATTACAAATACCGACTCCAGGGATCGAACACGTGAGACTAAATTACAAAGTTGTTGGTCCTAGCTATAGTTTGTTTACCAAAATTATCAATTTTGTCTAGATCATTGCATATAGGTATGAATTTTGCAGTTATAGCTATTATATTCAAACTATTTATTAACTTCTAATGGTTGTACTCAAAAAAATAAAAATAAAAATAAAAATAAAAATAAAACTTCTAAATGGTCGATGCATAATCAATATAATTTTTAAAATCTTTTTATAAATTTTGATTAATTAAACTATATAAATGAAATTTTAACTTTTAAAGATTAGATTGAATAAAAATAATCATGAAGTGATTTAATAGTCCAAGAGTATCATTAAAAAATAAATTAAAATGAGAAGTTCAATCCAATAAAAATCCCTAAGAAATAATTTAATTATCATCAAATTTTTGACTTATGTAAACTAAAATATCCCGTGGAAAATATTTTAGATACAATAATATTTTTACGGAATGGGGTAGTAACCATTAATTTTATTATTCAGTTATAAACTAATTCACTAACGTTGAGAATGGGTATTTATTTCATTTCTAAATATGTACTCAAAAAAAGAAATAATTAATTTTATTTGATTTTGAGTGTATTTGATTTATTTTTAAACTTTTTTTGATGTCATGAAAAATCCCATTTTTTCTATCCCAGCCCCCTCCTTATATAAAGCATTGAAACAGGGTCGCCATTGTTATCAGAATCAGAGCTTTGCTTTTAACTTTGTCTCTTTTTGTGCTCATCCAAAAATGGCTCCAAATTCAAAGCCCAATATTGATTCGGTTTATTACATGAACAATCATGCAGATTGTGACATTAAAGGCGGCAGAAACTACCTCGACCTCCCTCCGCCGCCGCCTCCGCCGGTCACCGATATAGGCGGAGGCAGCGGCATAGTTGCAGATTATGATTTTGCTCCGGCGGCGTGAACAAAAGCGAGAGAGATGGAGTATATTATTCCAACTATGCTAGCTCATAGCTAAGTTAGGGTTTTTCTTTTTTTTAGTTCAATTATAATTAGAGGAGTTGGATTGAATTCATGACTTCTTAGTCATAAAAATATATTAATATCGATAAGTTACTACTCTAGAGTCTAGACGTCTTTATGGCGGTGGTACTAACTACGTTATCTTTTGAGCTACCTTCGAATTGCTCATTTCTTTTTCCTTTGTTTATGTAAAATATATATGGTTGGTCACTAAGGCCCCGTTTGATAACCATTTTGTTTTTTGTTTTTTTGTTTCTAGTTTTTATTTTTGGTTTTTAGATTTTTATTTTAAAAAATAAAAACAATATATGTTTGATAACTCATTTTAGTTTTTTGTTTTTAGAAACTAAAAACCAAAAAATATGTTTGATAACTGTTTTTTATTTTGAAACATCACATTTCATTTGGATTTTTTTAGATTTTTACTATTTATTCTTGATTCTTTGATGTTTTTTTAAAAACAAAAACAAAAACTTGTTTATAAAAGCTATTTTTTTTTAGTTTTTATAATTCTTTTAATATTTTTAAAATGTTTTTAAAATTGTAAAAACAAAAACCAAAATTTATTATCAAACAAACCTGTTTTTAAAATATTAAAAACAAGAACAAAAAACAAAAAACGAAATGGTCACCAAACGGGGTCCAAGAGATTTAAGTTTCTAAACATTCTATAGTATAAATTTTTGTTTAATTAATTTAATCATATTTAAGTTTTTTTCTTTTCAAGAAGAAGAATCATATTAAAGTTATACGATATTTATATTGATGGTATAATAATAATAATGTGTGACGTTCTTATTATTCAATAATGTTTTATGTCAAACATTTATTATCTTGTTAGCCAAAAATGTTATTTGGTGATATTTCATGTATGCTTGAAAAGTGAACCACTCGTTAAGAGATGAAGATATCTCTTATATAAAACATGTGACCGTAATGTGGAAATGGACTAACACCAAACCAAATAACCAATCGTGTTACTCACTCATTCGATAAAATATAGCGGAATTAAAAATTAGCACTATTAATGAAATATCAAAGATACAAATGTTCAATTTTGAAATGCAATGATCAAATTGAACAAATGAACTAAAAAAATGAAAATTTTCTATTTATCAAAAAAGAAAAAATAATCCTAAACGGCTATGAATGAAGAAGCAGAATTTGATGTAGTTTATGCTTAGTAAATCCAGCGACTGTCCCACATCGACAGAATCCAAGGAATAGGTGAAGCGAGTAGCCTATTATAAAACTAAGCATGAGAGAATTGAAAGTTCATACCTTTCTCGACCTTTTGGCTAAGATCAAGTGTAGTATCTGTTCTTATCAGTTTAATATCTGATATGTGAACCATTGATCTACACGATATTAAATTAATTTTTTAAGGGGAGGGCTCATTAAGTAGCTTGCTACTGGGCTTCTCGCGCGTCGCCCATAGCGTTGCACTACAGCCTCGGCCTGGCGCACTCCTCCAATATACAGTTTAACATTTCTATCTTATAATTATTTCTTTTTTTGTTGATATTTTAGGGTTTGATGTTTTCAACTTTTGAGGGTTTACTCCTTCACAATGCAAATATTTTTCATTGTCAATTAGCTTAAATTATGGGCTGGTTCAATTTATATTGCTAATGGACCTTTGGATGTTCATCCTGATTTTGAAAGTTGGAGCCAGGTAATTCAAAATGCATAGGGGTTGTCTTTTTTGGCAATGTTTAGGCAGGATTTAGTTATATCGAGTAGTTAAAAATTTAAAATTGTGGCTCAAAAGATATGAGGATCATCAAATTTGGAAGAACTCAGTTGCTATGTGCACAAGTTAATCCCCAAAGAAATTGATTGTTGCATTTTAGTATCTCAATTATAAACCTTTTTTTATAACTTAATTATAGGAATTAAATTAAAGGTGTTTAAATGACTTCTTGTTAATTTTGATCTTGGGAGTATGTGATTGAGAACAAAATATATTGTAATAGAACAAGTATTGGTTTATGAAGAGAGACTTCGCAAGACAAAGTAGGTAGCATGATCAAATGCATAGGAATTTCGATGTTGGGATCGGGCCGAATTCAGATTTCAAATCTTGGACTTAGGGTGTTACATACAATTTTCCACTTCCATTCTTGAGAATGAGTGTCAAGTACAAAATAGTTATTAATATAATTCAGCTCAAGAATTTCTTGCTGTTGTTAGGTTAGTAGTACTCGTGAACATAACCATTATGGGGTAGCCTAACTGGTCATGGAGGGCATTGGGGTGCATAAGGTGATGAGTTCAAATTATATTCCATGGTGGTCACCTACCTAGGAATTAATTTCAAATTAATACCTACGGGTTTCCTTGGCATCCAAATATTGTAGGGTCAGGCGGTATGCCCCGTAACATTAGTCGAGGTGCGCTTGTGCATGTACGCTGGCCCGAACCGTCACAGACATTAAAAAAAAAAAATAGTACTTGTGAACATTTGTGTTTTCTCATTGTTCTTGTTCTCTGTTCAAACTATAATTTCAAGTCAGTTTCAATTACTACACTCATCAGTATTTGGGAACAACCAAGTTTTGATACCACCAATTAAGTGAAGAACCATCTCAAATTGGCTTTTTCTTTTTCCTTTTCTTTCCCTTCTTAGCTAATTTGCAGTTTAAATTTACTTGAAATTATTGTATAAAGTTGAAGATGTGGTCCTATAACATGCATTTGTTTTACCTGTTTGTGGATTGATATCATTAATAAAAATGCACTCTTCCAAGGTCTTTTAGTGAAGCATCCTATGCATGTAATGAGTACCAACCAAAATATTACCAAAAGATAACTTAAATAAGGTTAAAAAAAAGTATGGTTGAAAGAAAGTTAAAGTTTAGCTTTGAACTATTAGAGTTTATAATTTATATAATTAAAAAAAAAAAAAAAGTTAAAATTCAGTTTCTATGATTTTAAATTATAACTATAACTTAGTTGTTTTGGTTTGATAAAAACTAAAAAATAGACTTTGATGTTCTATTTGTTAGCGAATTAAGTATGTGAAAGTAAGTTATTCTTATGTCAATAATGAAATTATAAGTTAATGAGTAGATATAACAAAAAAAATCATATCACTTATACATTAATAATACTTTCGTGTATTTAATACATTAACAATTATGCACGAATAAAAACAATTTTTTATATTTTATATTTTTTCGAAAAAATAAAATTATATAAATTAAATTCAAAATTTTAAAATTCTACTCAAAAACTAAATTTTAAATTTGAAGTTTCACTTTTATGAAAAAAATAATAAATATATATAGTTTTTTTTTTTCATCCTTTTTCACCTTTTTTCCCTTTTTTTCTTTTCTTTTTTCCTTTTTTTTATGATTCGTACTATCCAAGGAAAGGGAAATGATGGAGAAACGACCTTATTTTGTTTGACAGCACAGATTGGGAGACCGTGCCACTTTAGAGAAAGACATATTATTAACATGGACATTGATTTCATTGCATAAAGTTTTATTTAATTAAAACACAATTATAATAGTTAAATATATGCTATAAACAATTTTAAACATGGTATATATGTTGTTCAAGTGAGCATACATGGTAGCTCTCAAAAGTGCAATCAACAGGTTTTTGTTCAAATCTCGATCCACCTCTATTTGTCGTTAAATCGATTGAGTATTCTATATTAAAAAGTATCGATTTTTCACAATATTTATAAAAAAATATGAGCTACGTACTTCTCTTTTATAGGTCAATTAATGTTTAAAAGAAGACTCAAAATATCTAAATATAATATCAGAAGACATGTTAAGAATCTTATATTAATAATGACTCACAATTTTAATATAAAACCTTTTGCTGTCAAATATAATTTAAAAAATATATATGGGAGAAATTCATGTGATGAGAAATAATAAATAGTTGTTCAAGTTGGGGTAGAAATTCATAAACAGGAATGTATTAAGTTGAATTAAATGATTAGTTCATTTAAGTTAACTGGAAAGTCAAAATAGTAGATTACCAAAAACAAAGGTGGATTAAGGAAATGCAATTAGTATTAACCTGGAAAAGGGGTGTTTTAAGGCACATCATTAAGGCTTTGCATGGATTTCATTAACAATAATAATAATACAAATAAACAAATAAATAAAAGGTGCAATCAAGTCCCCACCAACTAGTTGTTGGGTGCTCTTCCCCTTATTTTATCACAAAATTCCTTTTTATTTTCTCAATGGCGTATGGGCCACAAATCTTTGTGGAAATAAATAAATATTTCTTTTTGTTTAATAATAAATTGAATATTTAAGGCCCCGTTTGATAACCATTTGGTTTATTATTTTTTGTTTTTCAAATTTAAGTCTATTCTCTCTCAAATTTACTACAATGTGCTACATCATTCCTACCATTTATCTACCTCTTTCCTACCATATATCCATTTTTCTTTAAGAAAGTAGGAGAATATTAACCAACTTTTAAAAACAAAAACAAACTTTGGAAAGCTATTTTTTTTTGTTTTTAAAAGTGGGTTGATCTTCCCCTACTTTCTTAAGGAAGGATAAATACATAATAGGAAGAATGAAACAAATTGTAAGAAAATTGAGAGAAAATAGGCTTAAATTTGAAAAACCAAAAACAAGAAACCAAATGGTTATCAAACGGGGCCTAACTAATCAAGCTATTTAGATTTACAATAAAAAAACATTAGTAGTCCAAAAGATAATTATGGCCTTCTAATTATTAATGGCGTGTTTGGTGCAGGAGTTAGGGTTAAGTTAAGAGGGGTTAAGTTAAGCCGAGTGTTAAGTTAAACTGAGGGGTTAAGTTAAGTTGTGTTTGGTAGACATACTTTTGTAGGCTGGATTAAGTTAAGCTGATTGTTGTTTGGTGAGCAAGTTAAGTTAAGCTGAGTGTTAAGTTAAACTGCGTTTGGTATAGATGTTAAGTTAAGCTGAGTTTTTTTTTTTTTTTATAAGTGAAATTTTTTAAACTTATAGTTGTCATATTTCATACATTTTAAAAATAATTCTACTTGCAATAATATACTAGTGAATTAACATTCATTCATAATAATATAGAAAAAATCTAATTTGTCATAAGCCATCAAGGCTCATAACAACAAAAATGAAAGTTTTAGATCGTACAATTAGTAAATAAAACTTGAACGAAAAAGGCAACAACCTTCACAAAATAGAAGAAGTGGCATCATCGCCATCCTATAATATAGGGATTCAATCAATTAAGAAGTGGCAACAACCTTCACAAAATATAGGTATTCAATAATATCGTCTTCAATTAAATGCAATTAATTATTTTAATCGACTTAAATTTACAAAAATATAGCAAATTTCATATTTATTCAATAAATCTAGAAATACATCTAAATTATGTTTAAATCATTTTAATGTAATTACTAAATTTAATTACAAGGTGGTATTATAAAATATAAATAAAACTAATGTTAACCACATAATTTTTCCATATTTGTAAAGATGAGGAGTTGTTCGATGACATTAATATATGTTTAATGATCAAGGAGTCCACCATCTCCAATTGATATAATTTAAAAAAAAAAAATCAATCTTTTAAATCTAAACTTACAATGAATCACATAAAACTAATTGATATTATATAAACAACAAAATCAAAATAAAAGGTTTTGTAAATTTACATTACGGTTTTATAATATCCTTCTAAAAAGTACTAGAATATTTATACTTCTAAAAAATTGATTTGATAATAAAAGAAAAGAAAATAAAAAAAAAAATGTAGGAAAAGCAATTGAAACTTGCAACAAATTTCTAAAAATAAAAGAGAGAAAGGTGGAGTCATAAGTGGGCCCCACATAGAGTAATTTAACTTGGTGCGGCCACGCATCAAGTATTAAAAAAAATAGTATTAATGGATTGCTTTTTATTTTCATTTCTTTTATCATTTTCCATTTTTTCGGCAATTTGTATCAGTTATTTTTTCTTTTCTTCCTTCTTTCAGGCTTCTTTTCTTCTCCAAATTCTCTTTTTTTATTGTCATATTTTGGTTATTTCACAGATTATCTTTGGATTGTTAGGGTTTATTTGAACAATTTTTTTTCTATTTTTTTTGAGTTTTAATTATTGTGGTGAGGGGAAATCTAACAAAGAAGTCTAGAACCAGGCTTGAGGAAGGAAGTTGGATCATAATTTAATCCTTTTTTTTAATTACTCTATTTGAATATTAAACTCTCAAGATTTTTTTTGTTTTTTTTTATTTTTCATTTTGGGTTTTGGATTTTTTTTTTCTTTAAACAAATTCAATACGACTTTAAAAGAAAACTTATTATTACTAGAAAATTTTAATGGTCTTGCCCTGATTTATTTTACATATTTTTTATATTATTTTACTATTTATAAACATAATTTTTATTTAAATATAATAATATATATATATAGTTAATTTTTAATTTTTCAATATTAAACATTTTAATATTAGAATGATGATTATTATTTTTAAATAATTAAAACACATCTTAAGTAAGTAGGTGGTATGTTTGTAATTTAGAGGGTGACTTAAGAAGGAATAAAATCGTCCAAAAATATTTTTCCTCTTAAGCTCACTTTAAAGTAGTATGATTACTATTATATGGTATGATTGCTTTCAACAAATTGATAAGATTGCTTTCAATGTGTACTAATTTTATTGTTTTTTTTTCTTTCTAAATACCAAGGACTTACCATGAAAGAACCTCGTAAAAATGGAAATTTTTTATATACATAGGAGTTTTTGTTTACCATAAATTTAGCTTGAGAAATTATATTATTGAGGAGCTAAAAATTGAGAATTACAATAAAAAATATGTGTTTGGATGTGACTTTTATGTAGAGAAGTTAAATTCAAGATATTATTTAGATGTAGAATTAAAATAAGTAGTTATTTTGAACAGTTGAAAAATAAATGACTACGAATGAGTTATTTAACTTGATTTGAAATGAATGATAAAAAATAAGTGATTATAAATGATTTAGTAGTTATAAATAAATTGTTAGACATTATGAATTATTTTAAAAAGAAAAAAAGAATAGAAGTTAGTAAAATTTCGTTTGAATCTAAATTTTTAAAAAGAACAAAAAAAAAAAAAAAAAAAAAATTCATCAAAGTTATCTTTAAATATGACAAACAAACACCTCATAAAGAATCAAAGTTACGAGACATCGAGGACTTGGTAAGCAAATGAGTTATACTATTATCAATCTATCAAAGATAAAAGACATGTCCCTAAATAGAGGAGTCTAAGTCCAATGTCAACTACACCTTATAATCACAAATTAATAAATTGTCGGAGGTAAAATGACTATTAGACACTGATTTTCATTGTTAAAAACTTTTATATTTATTACGTATAGAAATATAATATAACAATTTAATAGTTTATTACCTATTATCGGCCTTTGTTGTTGTAATCGAACAAAAAAAAAAAAGATTTATACGATTTTTTTTGTCATTCAAATGTTGTAGGGTCGGACGATATATCTCGTAACAATAGTCGAAATGTACGCAAGCTAATTCAGATAACCACAAATAAAATAAAAATAAAAATTATACACACCATTGATTTTGATTTGATTGTGCCCTATTGCTAAGGGTGCACACAAACCCGAGAAAACCGACCCAATTTGTTAAGATTGGATTGGTTCGGGTTGCCGAGTTTCAAGTACTTGCAAATAAGCTATTTTAAGTAGGAAAGACTCGAACCCAAGACTTCTAAATCATTAAAGGAGCATTGATGCCGGTTGAGCTATTACTAACCATAATTAATCATGTTTAAAGAAATAAAGAAAGATTACAAAGTATAGTAGATTTATAATTTAACCTAAGTTAAAGGATTTCCAATGGCTAGGGCTAGGAGGGGATCTAATGAATTGAACGACGTTTGGCGCGATTTGAACAAACGCCTCAAGTTTCCGATTACCAGGCCGCCGGGCAGTAACTGCAAATTCCGGCTAAGGCGGCGCGTAAACTCATCGACGCCATGGCAGATGCTTCCGAGACGACTGTGCTTGAACCGTTACGAGCTAGAGGATGGAATTTTGGCGATTTGGACGAAGTTAGGGCCGTAATCATGATCGCTACCGCCTTGGCCGACGATCCGAGTTCCGTCGTCGATGCGGTGGAGTCGGAGCTGTTGAACATGGACCTTAGGTCCATCGGCGGCAAGTCCTTGCCGGAACCTGCTGTGCTTCGCAAGTCTTCTCGCATTCTCGGTCCTATGATTCTCCAGGTGAAAATTTGCGGTGTAAATCGATGAATAGGAAAGTTCATACGTGTTTCTTTTTGTTTTTTGATTGACGCCATGAATGAAGTTGATTTTGTATTTGCTATTTGATGATGGAGCTCTTGATTTCGTATTACTAGAGACTCTGAGTAGCTTTGATTTGGCTTATTAGTAGATAATTTTAGCTTTATTAACCGATATCATCCGTAAAAGACGCAATGGATGGAGTTGATTTCGTATTTGTTCTTTGATTATGGAGCCATTGATTTCGTATTCGTACTTTTTTGCAAGAACTAGAGATTTAGAGTAGTTTTGCTTTGTCTTATTAGTAGATGATTTCAGCTGTTTTAACAGATATCGTCAGTTAAAGACATTTCACGAAGCAGCCTAGACGGTATCTTGAAGGCTTCTAATGATCGGCGTCTTCTACGGTTTGGACTCACTGATGGACATACTGAGATTACTGCTATAGAGTACTCTCATATACCATCTATTCCTGATGATATTGCTCCTGGCACCAAGGTATTTCAGATATTTCTCCTAGATTGTCTTCAATCATAATTACTCTATTTCAAACGGTTATAATGATTATTTGTTGCATTTATAGTTCTCGATATAAGTTGATTATATCCTGATTAAATCTTCCATTAAGCTGTTAATAAAACTTATAGTTTAGGGTTACCCTTTGGTATAAGTAACAAATCCTCTGGCATATAGCAGAATTGTCAGCTAGGGCATAGAGTCCTTGGGTCTTTTGAGCTGCGATGACGGTGAAGTGTGAACCTGGAAAAATGAGAAGACTACTTGGATTTGGCTGATGTCTTACGAAGAAGTAACTTATCATCAGCCAAATCCAAGTGTAGTCTTCCCATTTGGCTGGGGAAAAGGGAGGACAGAGATGGGAGCATCTTTTGCCGGTGAAGGTGTTATTAACAATGATGTCTTACAAAGAAGTTAAACAGTTACCTTTCCTATAGGGTGTACTTTGTGACTCGTGTAAGATAAGTAGAGAAGCAGCTTTGAAGCGGGTGAGCTTAACCGTAATTGGCATGTATCCTTGACCTAGAGGTTGCAGGTTTGAATCCTCCCACCCGAAATATTGTTGTTGTGCTCAAAAGAAATAGAAAGCAGCATCACTTGTTCTTGGACCATCCATTTTCTCTTAGATAGGCCAGCCTTTTTGGTGAATCTATTCTTTTAATGGTTCAAGATGCAAGCCAAGTTTCTTTAAAATTTGGATGAATGTTGTTTCATTCTTTGTTTTGGGAGGGTGTAGTTTTCGGAAAACTCTTACAGGATATTTGAAGACAATGAGAATATATTTTGGGTATTATTGCTTTTGTAGTTTTCGTGAGTCTGCATCCTTTGTATTTTTATTTTTTTTTTAAAAGAAACAATTTAATTCATCAGTGAATTTACAAAAGAAAGGGTGCAACCCTAAGAGGTACAAAAGACCTCTTCAATTTGATAGGAGGTCGAATAAAAATAATAATGAAAGATATGTGGTTGTTTACACCATAACCGTCATAACAATATTGTCGATAAATTTGGTATATGAAGTAATCTTGTCTTGGAAAAGTCTTCTATTGCACTCAATTCTAACATTCCAACAATCAGAATGCTTGTCTATAATCGTTGCTTAATTTTATGGGAGCCTCTTTCTCTCCGTTTCTCTCATAAGTCTCACTTTATAAAGCTATTTCTTCCGGAAAAAAAGGCTTAAGACCTAAGCTTACTGCATTCTGCTGGATTTCCTGTATTACTGTTTTTTACTTGTCGTTGATGATGTGTGCATATATAGTAGCATCATTTTATTAAATTTATTTTAACAAGCTATTTTTTTGGTGGCAGGTCCGTCTTGAAAATAAAGCTCCTGTGTACAGTGGAATATTATGTTTAAGTTCAAAATGGTTAAGAATACTTGGAGGAGTAGTTCCAACTCTTTATGAAGAATGGAAAATGAACCAAAAATATTCTGGTTTATCTCGTGCTTCTGTAAGGTTATCACAGGGGGGAGATGTTGATGGTCCGCCTCCTTTCGAGAAGATGCAAGTTGGGGCGCCTTCTAAAAAATTTAGTCAGAAAGGAAAATCTTCATGTCAGTATTTTGTGCTATGCACTTGCATTTTTTCATTTCTTGTATTTTCCTTGTGCTACTTGTTACTGTTTCTCAAACTATTGCTTTTGCTTTATTCCTTCATAATGTTAGCATTAGAGTGGAAAATTTTGAGACTAGTGTCTTGTGAATCGCAATACTTATTAGTTATTACATCTTTCCGTTACAGACTTACAGAACCCCGCATGGTTAAGTGATATATAATGTCGTGACTTGAAAAAACTTGTTTGAATGCACACTGGAAATTGTTAATCAAGACTCATGAGTGAGTCTTATTGTAAAATCACACTTGTCTCCTGGGTATGAAGTAGGGGTGAACATGGGTTGGGTTGGGTTGGGTTGAGGTGATTTTCAACCCAACCCAAAAATTCGGGTTGGTCAAT
>JBBMEF010046626.1:0-13315 GCA_037832685.1 Sicyos baderoa
GATATTTGTATATGAGAGAGAAAGAATCAGAGGAATAAATTAGAGATTGTACTCCACATCGCACATATTCAAATCAAATACAAATACAAATTATTAATTTACACGTGTCTCGATCCTATATATGTGTCGGAAATCTCGTGTTTACAATGATATTTAAAATAATAAATTGATTTTTTTTGTTCAACTTATTCAAAACTGAACGAGAAATTATAATCTATTATATCAAATATTAAATCTATGTTCTCTTTATTTTATACCGATTTACTAAATAGTATAAGATGCGTTTATTATCAGTCAAATTAAAAATTGACCAACAACATTGAAGGTGGAAAGTTTTTTTAAAACTTTTAAGCTGCAATAAGTTAGTTATTCCTAAAGAACAATGTAGATTTAATTAAAAAATACTTAGGTTGCATTTTGAGTCTTCATAATAAATCTTTTAAAATTTAGTGAATTTACGTTAGGTGATAAAATTTTTCGTCAATTTAAATTACACTATTTTTTAGAAATACTTAGTTATAATATAATTTTGGACTATTTTTTTTGTATATTTTAATTATTTTTCACCATCTCAATTAAAAATTATTTATTATACTAATTATTTGTCGTAGTATTAATTAAAAATTATATGTTATATTTATTAAAGTTATTATGTGCATGAACTTTTTTATCTTATAACTAAATTTGTATTATGCATGATCTTTTTTTTTTTTTAATATTCTGCCATTATCGTCGAACTATATATTATGAATAGTAATCGTCTTAATGGTATTTTTTTTTCTTTTTTTGAAATGCATTGTCTTGATGCCAAGTTGTTTATCTTTTCAAAATTGTCATCTAATATCCGCTCTAGCTTTGTGCTACCCAAATATATTTATGACGTGGTTTTTCTTATATAACAAGAAATTTATTATGTGTACCAACTTTAGGGTCTTTTATTAGAATTATAGCACATTTTTATTAAAAATTCGTTTATACCAAAATTTTGAGTGTGAACTCAATCAAACTCAATCAATAACTAGTGATTGAACTCAATCAGTTTGTTAAGTGATTGAGACGTTCAACTGATTGAGTTCAATCACTAGTTATTGATTGAGTTTGATTGGATTCAATTACTCAGATTTTTGATATATGTGCAATTATTTTCAATTTTATATTATAAATGTAATTTTTTAGTCTATTTTTATTATACATGAAAAATCCACTATATAAAATGATGTGTCGTACAATAGTTATATTTGTGTGATATACGTATGGTTCATTCAATACTTTTGAGTAAAAAATTCAATACTAAATTTATATTTCAAGGGAAAATAAACAGATGGACAGCATTTATAGCATATTGTACAATTGAAGAATTTAAGCCCCGTTTGATAACCATTTGGTTTCTTGTTTTTTGTTTTTTAAATTTAAGCTTATTTTCTCTCAAATTTCCTACAATTTGTTTCATCTTTTCTAGCATGTATACATCTTTCCTTAAGAAAGTAGGGGAAGACCAACCAACTTTTAAAAACAAAAAAAAGTAGTTTCCTAAAGTTTGTTTTTATTTTTAAAAGTTGGTTAGTATTCTCCTACTTTCTTAAAGAAAAATGGATAAATAGTAGGAAGGATGTAACACATTGTAGAAAATTTGAGAGATAATAGGCTTAAATTTGAAAAACCAAAAACAATAAATCAAATGGTTATCAAACGGGGCCTTAATTTCTTGTTTTTACTTTTTTCCTTTTGGGCGGGCGGTGGGAATTTTTTAGGGTGAAATTGTTGTCAAAATTTCAGCATGCAAATATATATAATATTATTCCGAGATAGATCGATGAAAATTGATATTTTTCATTTATATTATTTAAAAACAATGTTTTTATTTTCAAAAAAAAAAAAAAGTAATGTTTTTATATAGGTATCGCTAATCTATTTTTCTAATTTGTATGAAAAAACATACACATAATTTTGAACATTTTAATTACATATATATTTTTAAATAATTAAATCAATCATGAGTTCCTTAAAGTTCCATACAACATTTCGCTATTAAGAAAAATCATAAGAACGGATTGGTTCCATTAAATTCTAGATAATAATAATAATATTATTATTATTTTGAAATGTATAAAAGAGTGTTTAAATATCATGAGAAGAGTTGATGCATTTTTTATAATTTTATTACTTCAATGTTAAATACTAAGCAAATGCATTTATCAATTAAACTATATTCGTGAAAACTAGAAACAAAAATATATGTTATTTTAAAGATTGAACCAATCCCACCAATTTACCTTTCTACATCAGCAAGTAGATAGATACAAACCAAAGTCAAATTAAAATAATAAAAAAATAAATAAGGATTACTTTTTTACCATGAATAAAACTATATGTATCTGTTATAAAACTATAAAAGAGGATAACAACAAATATAACAACAAAGTTTAGAGAAGTAAGACTAAATATAAATTTATTGAAATTGACATGCATTATAATTGAGAAAACAGCACTTATTTATAACATTTATTAATGTATAAATAGGTATTTGAGTGAGATACATCATAGATAAAAAGAAAATAAATGGAAAATTCGTGACGCGATACATCATATTATATTTAGTTGAATTGTGAAGTGAACAGAGTGTCTACCAATCGAACATTCACGACGCGGTAGATTATTTAAATTGGTGTTAATCCATTTTCACTCCACAATTATAAGTTCGATCTAAATAAATATCTACGTAACAATACTAACTTAAAACATAACAAAAACAAAACGTCATCATGTTTTATACTCAACCATATAATAGTGATATCCTTTTAAAATCTTCTCATTATACATGCATGTACAAACATTTAACATATATTTTAAACAAAAAGGCTATATTTAATTTATTAATTTCCTTTTCTCTCTCTAATTATTTTCTCTCTTTTGCAACTTTTGGTTTATGTTTCAATATTCCAATGTTCTCTTTAATAGCCAACCATTCCTGATACTTTTTATTTAAAAAAATCACAAGTTCTTAATTATTATCAATTAAATATAATACATCGAAAAAGTGTGAAATATTTTATAAAATAAAAAAATACGCACTAAGAAAAAACAATTGACGGTTAGAGTTGAATTACGTACAAAGAATCAATGGAAGGTAAGAAGAGGCAGTTGTAATCTCAATAATTTTTTAATTTTTTTAGTACATCTCAATAATTAATTAAATGGGTAATATCATCTTTAACATCATTGTACGAAATAATTTAGTGACAATATCATTAGTAATTATTTACTCAAGAAAATATCATTAGTAATTATGGTTTTCTTTAATTAACCCTTTTATCATTTCACCATTTAAATATTAAAATTTCAACGCGGGATTTCAATAATGGCACTTATATAAGGAAGCCATTCATTAATCATTTTATTTTTATGTTTATGTTTTGATAATTACATTTTATTTTAAAACGAAAAGGTACACCTTATTATTATGAATGAAATGGATGATAATTTGGTATAAAGTTTAGTTCATCTTCAAAATGTTTCAAAAACTCAACATCTTTTATGTTGACAATTAATCATAGGATTGTTATTTTGGATTGTCATTATTTCATCTACCAATAAATCTTTTTATCAAAATATCTTTGTTTCTTATAATAATACTTCTCTATTGATTGATTTTTTTTTTTTTTTTTACATTGTCTCGGTCAAATCGTGCTATAAATTGAGATAAAGGCTTGGATTAGTAGAAATATGATAACCCTCTTGTTAGATGTATTTATAAATTGTATTAATTCCGCGGTTAATAAATGATGTTTGGTTTAAAAAATTGAGTACATAAAAAAATTTATTTCCTAGAATTCCTAAAAACATTTATACCCATATTTATGTATCATAAGTTAAATAATAAATTTAGTCCATAAATTCTAAGTTCATGTTTGTATATACTTAATTACCGAATGAGTCGGTGGCACGATTGGTTATCTGATTTTGTATGAATCTATTTCCACTTCACGGTCACGAGTTTGATCCCTTATAATTAATATTTGTATCTCTTTTTCCCTAATTTATACTTAAAAATGAATGTTTGTATGTACTTTATTTTTAGTACATGTTTGAATGTACTAACTAAAGTTTAAAAATAACAATTCAGTTAGAATGCCAAATAAAGTTTGAAATTTGTTTACGATAGGTCTTCGATATTATTCAAACAAAATTAAAAGTGATTGATTTATCAAATATAACGAACTTAATTTTATCTTTTTTAGTTGAGTGATAATTCAAATCTATAATCTTATTCGCTACTACTCTTTCTACATTTGAATTTAATTATAATAAATCGGTAAATTCTAAAAATGCCTCATAGGTCAGCGGCATATCAAACCCACAAAGTGGTCATTAAAAAAAATAATTAGATACAAATAAAAAGGCTTATAAAATACTTTTTTTTTTTTTTTTGAGGAGGAGGCTCATAAAAACTTAGGTAGTCAATTGAAAATAATTTGAAATTTATTATATATTTTAGAGCTTATAACTAACTAGCGGTGCTCAACGTCAAAAAAAAAAAAAAAAAACTAACTAGCGGTGTTCTTAACTATTTTATTTTTTATTTTTGAAATTTAAATTTATTTTTATAAAAAAGTTCCTTTCATTTTTCTTACAATATTTCTATATTTTCTTAAAAAAAAATATGTGAATTTTAACTAAATTTTAAAAATAAATCAAACATTTAGGCCTCGTTTGATAGTCATTTGGTTTTTTATTTTTTGATTTTTAAATTTAATGTCTATTCTCACTCAAATTTCCTACGATGTGTTCCACTATTCCTACCATATTCGTCTTTCTTTAAGAAACTAGGAGAGCATTAACTAACTTTTAAAAACAAAAAAATATAGCTTCTAAAAGTTTGTTTTTGTTTTTAAAAGTTGGTTAGTATTCTCCTATTTTTTTAAGAAAAGATGAATATATGATAGGAAGGGTGGAACACACTGTAGGAATTTTGAGTGAGAATATGCTTAAATTTCAAAAATAAAAAACCAAAAACCAAATGGTTATCAAACGGGGCCTTAAAAATTACTTTTATTTTTCCAAAATTTGAAATTGTTTAGATGTAAGCTGAGTAATAAAAAACATATAATAGTATGGCTATAGTAGGCTTAAATTTTAAAAATAAAATCTAAAAATAAAATGAGTCGAACCCTAAATCATTACTATTTAAGAATCTGAAATTTTTTAATTTAACAATAATTAAAAATGAAAATATTAGAATGTGCAAGTTAATAATAACGATTGTTCATTAGTGTATTTTCCATGACCAATAATTATGAATTTGTGTAATCTTTCAAATGTGGATTAACTTAAATATAATAATAATATAAAAAAGTATAATCTTTCCGTAGTTAATTGAATTTTATGAAGTAGCATAAGTTTACTAACATCTTGTACGACCTAGTAATTATGAGATATCAATTTTTTTTTGAAATTTAGTCAATTTATTCTGTTGAAAGAAAAAAAAGTAAAACTTATAATTGTTCAACCAATTTTTTTTCATTTATAGTAATTCAACCAAAATATTTATTCCTGCAGGCTGCAGTTAAATAAAATTACATTTCATAATATTATTTTAAAGAATAATTTTATTTAGATAACAAAATGATTAAAATAATGGAGAAAATAAGTGGAAAGAGGGGTGGGCCCAAAGTGCTTCCTAACGGCTAACTCAAAGTTGTGGCTGAGTCAGCAACGAGCCCGCGGAAACTTGGGAGAGGGACGGTCACCGACCGAGGCCGAGGGCTTTGTTTCAAATGTTCAATTTTGAGCTGTCCTCTTTCACACTCCTCAAGGGTATCTCGGTCTTTTCCTTTTTCTGTTAACTTTTCCTTCATAAATGCCAAGTCCATTTTCTCCAATATTATTATTTTTGACCCGAAAAAGATAGTTACATTACACCTTTGAAAATGATTTTTGTATATACCGACATTAAGTTATGATTGTTAAAGTGAGCTAAATTCCATCAAAATCGTGATAAAATAAAAAGTCGCAAAAATTTTCAGGATCGAACCAATACAATCATTTTTTAAATTAGTACAAATGTGAGAGAGGAGATTCTTCTAAAAAAAAATACAAGACTCGACCTTGATATTCAAACAAAGAGCATTCCACTCAAAATCATCAACAATAAAAAATTGTTTAGCTAACAAATCAGCAACTTTATTACAAAGTCAATTGTATTGAAAAATTAGCTCAACACCAAAAAACGCAAATAAATATCTAATGTCAAAATTTTAATTAAAAAAACATTTGAAATAAATAATTTGGATCCATGGTCAAAAGCACATTTTTCATATCATTTGAATAATATTGTATTTGTAGTTTTTTAAAAAGAGTAAGTTTTATTTTTTTGTTATGCGTTAATTGAGATGAAAATTTTGAATATGGAACTTCTATGATTATATGGTTACGGGCTTGAATAATAACGACTAGTCTACTATAGATATATAACTTATTCAATAGAAATAAATTATGGGGTAAAAAAATGAAAAAATCAATTTTGATACCTTTGTTATTGAATTAAAAAGATGATAAACATTCACCCTTAGCAGAACTTAATTGGGTACGCCATATAATCCTAATCAAAATATTAGCCATTTGGATCTCTCACTTCTACATAATGCAAAAACAGAGTTAAAATTTGAATTTCTAGTCTAATATTAATGAACTAATATATGTTTTTGTTCATCCATTCATAGTAAAGGATAGGTCCACGAGTCTTTTAGGAGTGGTGTAATGGTCGAGCATTTGGATATTGAAGGTGTACTACTATCAAAGTTTCAGGTTCAAAGTGGATATAGTGATTAATTTCTCAAACAACTTCTAAATTCGCTTCCGTCCTATGATGTATTCCAATCTTGTGTCATAGTTTATGGGTCATCAAAAAAAAGAAGAAAAGGTAAGGGTATGTCAACAAGCCCAGATCCATCAGAAGAATGAACATTTCTAAAAATGAAGCAAAGGAAAATGGCATGAAAAAGATACGATTCATTCTAAAAGTAAGGTGCATGCACAATTACAAAAAAGTTTTCCACTTTAATAAAATAGAAGTAACGTTGTAGTCTTTAAAAAGAACAGATTTAAAACACGAAGAAGCAAAGTTTATGATAATGTTGTCTTATAAGATACGAGAAGGCTTGTTGGTGTGTTTGTCGTCAAAGAGCCTTGCGTTTCTTTCTTTCCACACATTCCACCATGTAGCAGCAATAAAATGTGCTAACAGAATCGGCCTTTGAGTTGTAAGATTAATGTCCAATATCTCGGAAAGCAGAATGGCTGGCATAAAAATTCTTGATGTACACGCACACTTCAATATTTTTACATTACAACTATCAAATAATAATACATGGTTGAAGCAATCAATTTTTAGTTTTATAAATTTATCCATGATAACCACCTACTTAAGAATTAATTTTTTATAAATTTCTTTGACTTCAAAATGTTGTAGAGTTAAACAGTATATCCTATGACATTAGTTGAGGTACACGATAGCTAACTTAGACGGTCACACATATAAAAAAAAAAAAAAAAAAAACTATCACTAACACTAAATTAATTCATCAATTCATAATAACTTTTCAATCATGTTTTAACATAATTTAATAGATAAGAAAATAATTATTAACTAACAGATTTTCGATCATAAGTTGGACACATTGAGGTGAATATCTTAATTTTTTTATTAAAAAAAAAACAGGTTCATAGATTTGTGAAGTGAGTGGTTTAGGCCCAAAGTCTCTCAAGAGAAAGGCCTCCAATTTTATCCCACATCGACCAGTATGAGAGAAACAAACAGAAACCCGACTATAAAATAGGAGATGCTACGCCAATGAAAAGCATACCTTTCTCGGCCTTTTGGCTAAGATCAAGTGTAGTATCTGTTCTTATCAGTTTAATATCTGATACATGAGCCATCGGCTCACATGATATTAAATTAATTTTTTTAGGGGAAGAGCCCACCACAGTAGCTTGCTGCTGGGGCCTCTCGAGCGTCGCCTCGGCGTAGCACTACAGCCAAGGCCTGGCGCACCCCTCCAATATTTATTTCAAAATTTCATTAATGGGCCTTTAAATTGGGCTCTAACTCTTGGGCCGAAATGACTTGGGCCTTAAATGTTCAAAACATAATGAAACTAATTCAACTGAATTTTTTTCATTCTTTTTTAATAAAAGATTCTTAAAAGGAAAATAAAATGGCATCACATTGATGATTGATAATTAAAGAACAATTATTCGACACCTACCCACATATAGTAGTGGTTATTTGCATTATTCCACCAACCGTTCCATTTTTGTCAACAAACTCATAAATAATACAATTTCAATTCCAAAAAGTACTTTTTAATATGAAATGAATCAAAAGCTAATTATATAATTATATTTTAGGGGGTTTTGCATGAATATATCAAATTGAAAAAATATTTACAATATTAGAAATAAAAAGTATATATTTAACAACCATAATCAAATATATGACATAAGTAATACTTTTTATATGGTATAATTAATATTAATATTTTAATCATACTGTATGATGAATATTACTTATATTGTATATTTGACCATCGATGTCAAATATTTTCAAATTTGCCTTAATCTATAATTATTTTGTGAAATTGGACTATCCAGCACAATTTCTCTCTGTATTTTATCCAAATGAATATTAAAAAATAAAAAAAGAGAGAGACTTGAACTATTTAATCATCTTCAAATGCCCTCTTTTCTATGGCATGGCTTATTCTTCATATGAGAAATCGTGGGAAGAGATACGACAAAATATATTCTCAACTTGTACGAAACAATTATTAAAATTGGCTAATAATCTATTTTATTTGATATAACGTGCGATTTAATAGCCAAAACATCATTAGTTCAATTCCTTTACTTTCCTATAATATTGAATTAAGATATAACAATTAAAAGCCTTCAATATAACAACAAATAATAGGGCTGAGTATTTTTGTTTTTTGAAAAAATTGGGTTGAGTTCATAATTATTCATTTAAATTTGGGTTTTTTTGAAAATATTCATTTAAATTTAATAATTATTCTAAAATAATATACGAAGAAGACTAAACTATTTGAAATATCAACGGAAAGGAGTTCATAAGATAAAAGTAGCTAGATTATTAAAGATTAAAAATAGAAAGAATTAATTTAGAGATATACATAGTAAAGGTAGCTCCCACAAAGAAGGAAATGAATTTTATAAAATTTATGCTAGAGTTTACTACAGCAACAAAAAAAAGAGAAAAACAAAATTGATAAAAGGGTATAAAATTTAAACTTTCATCTATGACATCAGTAAAAGTGGTTACATAATATAATAAATTTTAATTAGCAATCATTGTACAAAAAAAAAAAAAAAAAAAATCTTAATTATTATTTTTGATTTAAAGAAAAGAAAAGAAAACTTAATTATCAACCAAAACATGAATACTCTTTCGCCATCTTGTATAAACAATTTAATTTTAAATTTATTACGTTTTTGTAATATATATCTAGAAAAGAGACAACTACAAATTTTCAAGATTGAATTTATGAAGTTGGGTTTATAATAAAAAATCATTACAAGATTGATCAATTTGGTAATTTATCACGTTTATATCCTTTTAGTATCCGATATTTCAATAATAATAATAATATATATAGTTTTAAATCAGTTGTGAAATTAATGCACTGTATATAATTTTATGAAAGTTTTAGGTCACCTATTTCAAGACTTTGATATTAGATTCAATGTACATATGGCTTAAAACAAATGTCCATGTGATGCCATTTAAAGCTTCTATATTGCAAAATTGAATTCAAAAGTTCGATGATTAAATAACAACTATAATATATTTTCAAAAAAATGGGAAAAAGATTTCCCTTTCTAATTAAGCATACATGAACAACTAATAGCCAATTTTTTTTTGTAAATCTCGGTCTTAATAATTTTAGAAAAACTAACTAACAATTAAATCATATACTCCAACCAATGCCTATTAATTATGAAAACTATTTCATTGTGATTATTAAAATAAAATATGGCTCATACTAGTACATTTTAAACTGGTCAACATGCAGATATAACAGGTCAATCGTAGAATACTATGACATAATATATATTTAATAACTAAAAGATTATGAGTTTAAAATTTCCATTTTATATTTTTTTTCAAATTGAACCTAATGTTAACCTTTTCAAAACCATAAAGATTTGAATCAATAATTTTCCCTTTTGTATGATTTAAGGTGGTAATTTGAGATTATAGGTTATGCTAACCAACAAAGTTGCACGTTTTGTGGATCTAAAGTAATTAAAGATTTTGATGAATATAATTACCTTTGAATATTAGCATAAATTGTGGATCTTTCCCCAATTGATTCAATGCTCCTTTGATTGATTGATTTATTTTTAATTTTTAAATGAACTAATTAGTCTTACTGTCCTTTAAATTGTTGATATCGAAATACTAGAAATTTAATATATCATACCCTATAAATTAGTACTTCAAATTTTGAGTTTAGTGATAATTTACCATCGTTAGCAAGTGTTAAACTTCGTTAGACACTTGTGCATATTAAACATCTTTTTAATTTTCTATCGAGGATTGATAATAATTTTTATATACTGTAAAAAAAAATATATATATATATATAAAAAACTCAAAGATTAATTAAATTTATAAAATAATTATAAACACAATTACAAAAATAATAACTACCAATAATGAATATCGTCACATGCTTTAGTATAATATTATATTAATAATATATAATAAATTTAATGTATGATATTCAGTTAGTGAAAGTTAAACTCAATTTTGTTTTCCCTCAAAAAAACAGAACTCAAAATTGATTTAATATGTTTTGTGATTGGAAAAAAAAATGTGCTATTGAAAACTGAGTTTAATAGAAGAAAAAGTCCCGAAAAGTTGAATTTATCTAATATGTACTTGGTCTAAGTTAAACTAATTGTTCCATATCAAATAAATTTGACTTTACAATTTTTGATTATAACAACTTGGCCCGTTTGATAATCATTTGGTTTATTGTTTTTAGTTTTCTAAATTTAAGCCTATTTTCTCTCAGATTTCCTATAATTTGTTTTATCATTTATACCATGTATACATGTAAGGGAAATACCAACTAACTTTTAAAAAAAAAGAAAAATAGTTTCTCAAAGTTTATTTTTGTTTTTAAAAGTTTAGTATTCTCCTACTTTATTAAAGAAAAATAGATAAATGATAGGAAAAATACAAGAAATTTGGGAGAAAATAGACTTAAATTTGAAAAACAAAAAACAAGAAACCAAATGGTCATGGCCTTAACAATTGTAAAATTCATATCCATGCTCGGTTTTCTCTACTAATTTTTTTATGTTAAATATTTCATCATATTTTTAAATATATAATTATATATTTATGAATGTTTAGACTAATTTATAAACATCTTAATTATTTTCACTAGACAAACTACATAACACACAACATTCAATTGTGAAAAAAAATGGTAGGATCTTACTTGTTAGATAGACATTATTACATGAATTAAACTTATAATTTTTTTTTTTTTTTCTGGACTATTAGATTAATATATAATAATTAATTAGTTCATCATCCTTTAAATATGAGCCTATAAAATTGACTATAGATCCAAAGATATATAGGCCATTTTTGGTTGACTTTTGAACTATACGTTGATTTAAATATATCAACTTTGAGCTATATTTGGCATGGTATAGAATCAAAAGTCAAAAGTACACGTACATAACTGTGGGAAAATCTAATATCGTTATAAAAGATAAAAATTAATTCATAGATGGTCGTATTATTTAGACCATCAGACCTGTTTGATATCTATTTTGTTTTTCGAAGGACCTCATATCAATGGATGTGTTGTCCCCTCTTTATATATTTCTCTTATCTTAACGATGTGAGACAACTTTGTTTGATTAACACTTAACTTGTTTTTATTTTTTAAATTTAGTTAGCAATCACATACTTTTCTAAGAAAATATAAATATATTGTAGAAAATATGGAGCATGAAAATTTGAGATAAATAAATTTAAATTTCAAAAAAACAAAACAAAAAATCAAATGATTATAAAAAGCAGCTTTAATATAAGATATTCAAGAGTAAAAAAAAATCTATTAAAATAATGAAATAGAAAAAAATGTATAATTTATCATTATTATAACTTCTTAATTATTTGGTTATTGATAGTAGTGACTAGGATGAAACAAAATATCTATATATACTAACCCATAGAAAAAACATCAAAAAAAGGTTTTATTTTTTATGAAAAAAAAGATATCAATATATAGACACATGACATACACATATAAATACTTCCAAGGATCCCTTGGAATTCAAGCAATGCAAATTTCATATACTTTAGAATAGTTTTTTATTCACTTTTTCAAAAGGAAAAGTGAGAAGAATTTCATACACATTCTCTATAATTTTTGTTGGTAATGGAGGCTTTGCCATAAAGACTTGCTTTTAAAAAAAGAAACCCTGAGACTTAAGAAAGAGGCCACATATTTTGATCAAATATGTAATGAGTTTGATTCCCTTTTTGGGGCTATAAGTTGGTTTTACACATAATTACCTCTAATTTTTTTATTTGGGGATTCAAATCTCTAATAATATAAAATTTGGCCCAACCTATTAAAATGACTTTCATATAGTCTCTAACATTGCAAAAGGTAGATTTTAGTCATCAACTTTATATATAAAAAAAATTATTCTCACCAATATCTTACCTTATTTTTCAATAATAATACTACATGGAGTTTAAATGATTTTTTTTTTTTTTTTTTTTTTTTTTTTTTTTTTTTTGAGATTAGAGTTAAATGATTCTTGATTTATGATAAAAAGTTGAATTGTCTTAACTATTGAGATTTTGTTGCCAGAAAAAATAGGGTGGGAAATTAAACATAAGACTTTTTTTTTTTATTTTTTTATTATGGACTTAATTTCCATTTTAGTTATCTAACTAACTAATTGATGAGTTGTTTCTAAGAAAAAAAACTAATTGATGAGTTGAGTTATATAGTATATAATTTATACCATAAAATCGATAAACATGAAAAATAGGGTTGAAACAAAAAATTCAATATATGGTAAGAAAAATCGATGAACATGAAAAATGTGGCAACAAAATACCATTAATGTCAAATAATATAAATTAATTAAGCATTTCAACTTTTTAAAAAAATTAACATTATAATTTGGGGAATTTGCATGTATATTACAATAAGATAAAAAAATTGAGTAAATAGCAACTTTTTGAAAATATTTGCAA
>JBBMEF010046657.1:0-13309 GCA_037832685.1 Sicyos baderoa
GGAAACGGGGATGGGGAATACATTCTCCGTCCCCGTCCCCGTTTACGTTGCGGGGATTTTTTCATCCCCACCCACTCTCCCATTCACCGCCTAAACGGGGATTCACCGCCCCATTCGGGGCGGGTCCCCGGCCCCATGGGGAAAATGGACATCTCTAACTATGATGGCTTTTTAGTGGAAATTGCCATTATTATATTTTAAAGGAGAATTATTAGTCAGACGGGTTTTAAAAATTAAGAAATATAGATTTAATCTATGGTGACTATATATTTAAAAATTATTTTTTAATAATTTTTTTGACATCTAAATATTATAGAGTCACATGTATGTCTCGTAACAACAATCAATGACCTAAACAATCACAAATATTAAATTAAAAAATCAAATTAAGTTTTAAACACCGACTTAAAATTTAAAATAAAAGATTAATTTTTTAATTGATAAAATAAAATAATCTCAAAGTATAGAAATTAAAATGACATTGTTCTTATTTTTTATATCAGTGAATGTTTGATTAGTTTACGCATTTTAGACTATTTTTACTGAAAACTCTTAACCACACACACTAAACTAACCTACGATGATTTCATAATAACATGTTAACTAAAAGGTATCGAAAATACCTAATCACAACACGACTATTCAAATAATTGTTGGATGTAGATATCAGGTAAACTCGAAATATATATTTTGTAATTAATTCATTTTTCTCATTTTAGATCATCTAACCACCTAAAAAAATCCTTGGTCCTTGTTCAATAATTTATAATCCAAGGAAAGAAGATGATGTGTGAAAGAAGAGCAAAAACAATGGAGAAAGTTGGCATCAAATGTGTACCAGAGAGAACTGAAATTGACAAATCAAAAGGAAAAGCATCTATGAAGGGACCATCCCAACATGTTCTAATTTTGCCTTCAATTAAATGCTATCTATCTCTGTCTTTTTAGATTTGTAATTGTGTATGAGCTGTTCATGTGTAGTGCTTGTCAAATCCAATCCTTTTTTCCCCTTCTTTTCTCAAACTCATATTAAAATTAATAAACCATACTTTCAAACTAAGCTAATTATACTTTACCAGAGTTGGACTCAATTGACATATGATATTGTTGGGATACGAACAAAGTATTGTAAAGCCTCACATTAATTAAATAAGAGGTAGATCTTCAGTTTATAAGAGAAGATAAACATCTTCATTAATATGAGACTTTTTAGGAGATACCCAAAAATAAAGTCAAGAAGACTTATATCCAAACTGAACAATATCATATCAATGTGAAGATTTGAAGATCTGGGTGAATTTGTCATCCATTAACAGATATGATAATTAAGAGATTATAAATTTGAACTCTCGTACCAATTATCTATTGTTATTGAATTCAATAAACAAAAACAAACTATGCCTCAATTTCACTCAAGTTTGCACATTTTATTTTGTATAGTTAGTTGGGAAAAAAGGGTTACAAGATAAGGCCAAATATACCATCTTTGGTCCCCATTTTTTTTTTTATACAAAGTTTTATTTTATGTACGAATACTAGTCATTCTAAACGTTAAAAATGTACATCTTTTTAAGTTGAAAGTTTGAATGTTTATTTCTATACTAAAAAACACAATTATTTTAGGATAAATAAGTTATTATAGATCAAATTATATGAACCAAGTCATGTTCAATTTTATGAGTGAGTATATTTATTTTATTATATATAAAAATGTAGTATTTAATTAATCAAGGAAATCTAATTGACATTATAAAGTTTATCATTGGTGTTTTCTTTTTTGATAATATATAGATGGTAAATTTAAATTTCTAATCTCTAGATATATATAATGTCAATTGAATTATGACCAGACAATTATCTTTTGATAATCATCAAGGGGGACCAATTAGTCTCTTTATAGAAAAAGTTGGTGACATGTTGGTTTCGTTGTTTAATGGTAGTTTTATTTAATTCTTGATAGTTTTTAAGAATTAAATTTCAACATTTTTTTTTGAAAATCAGGAAATTGGAACTTTGCTATTTTATACTCGAGCTGCGACTGACTGGTTGATTTCTAGATTGTGACATTGAGATACTTCAAAGAATAATCTAGTTTAAGTTATGTCCCACGAAATAATTAATAAAATAAATATGGCTATAAATAATAATAATAATAATAATAATAATAATATTTATTTTTCAAAACTATATTTTCAAAATGAAAGTCCTAACAAGTAATGATGATGAGTTCTTCTTGATATGGGAGTTGGTGCCACTAAATCAGAGCAGGTGCAAGATAACCTCTGATGAGTAATTATGATGATTGTTCTTTTGGCTTATATATATTTTACAAAACAACAAACCATTTTGTATTTTCCTTTGGCTATATGCAATTTAATTCATATCAGTTTTTTAAAATCTACATAATTTTGTCCGTACAAGTCAAATCTGTGATGGTTAAAAAATTTCAAAAGAAAAAGATTAAAAGTGAGATGGTTAAATTTGAAAAAGAAAACTATTGAAATGCTTTTACAAAAGGCATTACACACAGAAATCATCTAATCTTTATCAAATCTCTTATTTAAATATAAAATTAATCTATAATAGTTAGAGTAATACTCGAGTCCTTACTAATAAGAAGTTAAGAAATAAGTTAGACATAATTTGTTTAAAACAACCAAAAGGCCTTGACATGGCTTATTCCTCTTTTGACTTGATTAGCAATCGTTATCCTATAACAATGTCAGCTCTTAAACTTGGGCTAGACATTTACTCGACACCTCCAATGGCACGATCTCATCTTTCTTGCACGACATACTATCTTATGACTTCATTAAATTCGCTCTCTACCTATGCCATCATGCACATGCACCTGACTTATTGTTGGAGTCGCTTCAAAAAAAAAAAAAAAAACCACACTAATATTAATTGAACTCGTAATTTTTTATTTATTTATATGTCACATTTATAGTCGAGACAGATTCTAATGTTTTTTTTTTTTAGTTCGAGAACTTGGAGCTTTGCTCCTCTAAGCCCTGGGCACTAAGTGGCCTGTCCCTTAGACGGTAGCACCGAGAATAATATCGTGCATGTTTGAAATGCTTGGATTAAAGGAAAGCATATACATCAAACAAAACCTTTATATATGCACTCAGGTTATTAGATAGACATGCACATTGGATATACAAAACAACTAAACAAACTTGCTAATAGGAAAAAAAAAATGCAAAATCTTCATTGCAAAGCTAACAAATTCCATTTTCCAACTAACAATACAATTAATAACACCCTGGAGGAAACTTGCAATGGTTTTCCTTGATCTCCATGTTTCCTTCCAAGAAAAGCTTGTAAAACCATGTAACCCCACCATGAGCACAAGCCATCTAAAGCTTAGAATGACTTTAAATTACTTCTAAAAGAAATCAATCATTCATTAGTGGTCCAGAAAAAAAAAAGGATGGTTAGCTCCACCATGTTACATACACCAATCTGTGTATCAGTGTATGTACTGTTTATATCTCGTCTTCTTCATCATCGAAAGGGTCCCGTTCCGGATAGTCACCAACCTGGAACACAAAAAAGTTTTAATAAATAGTAACATGAGGAAGATGCCAGTACATTAGCATAGCACTTGGTTCATAAGTTATAGTTATTCAAGTAGAAGAAGGCCAAAAAATATGGACTTGAAAAACGTCAAGATAAGCTACAAAAATGTGTCATTTCTAAAGATCAATTCGAAACTACCGGTCATGGTGAAGAACAAGCTTTGCTCAGGTTCAATGGAGGACTCAGGTTCACGTACAGAAAATAAGATGTCAATCTCACTCCTCAGTTTATAGTGTAGCATCCGAGGTATTGGGTAAACACCATAACTTTTTTTTTCAAGTGTCGGAGCCAGGTTATATCCACCTCGACTACTATTTTTTTTTTTTTTTTTTTTGAAAAGGAAACAACTTCATTTATATTAATGTGACAAGGAGTAAACTCCATACACAAATAAGTGAATTGCATGAAAAGATTCGAAACTACCGGTCTACATTTTACTTCTGTGAATGCAATATTCTTTGTTGATAGCATTTTGTATCGCATTGGCATGTTATTTCGTTTTATTTTTGGAAACAAAGTGACACAACCAATTTTATCTTTTACTTTCTGTACTTGACTTTTCAATTAGCACTTCAATCGATTTCTTCAGTCCTTGTGGGAGATGACTTTACTTATCACTTGATGCAAAAAGACCATGTATACTTGCATGTTAAGAGTTGAATGCTAAGGATATCACACTTAAAAGATTATATTCAATTAGCTTTTTGTTCTATTAAAAAGCACTGTCAACACGTATCAGGCATTCTACCCTTGAGCAACAAAATTAGGTGGTTGCTCCATATATACCTCCTTTTGGAGATCACCAGCAAAAAGTTATTCTTAACATCAAGATGATATAACGGCCAAGCATTCGTAGCAGCGAGTGAAATAAACAGTCGAGTCGACGTCACTTTCGCGACTGGGGAGAAAGTTTCACTATAATCAATTTCATACATCTGAGCATAATCGTTAGCAACCAAGCATGCTTTGAGTCGTGCCACTGATCCATCTGAGTTTATTTTGACGGAAAACACCCATTTACATCCGATCGTCTGTTTTCCTTCCAGACGAGCTACTAGCATTATATCAAGCTTAGTCAAAAGAGTTTTATAGAAATCAATAAACTCAACCAAGAGGTTAGAAAGGTGATATGATCCAGGATCTAGATCATATCAAAAGTAAACTATTATAAATAAAGATAAATTCCCAAGAACCAGAGCATAAGCCTCAAGGTCCTGGATATCCTAAACAATGATATCCTACTCTATTTATAGGGGAAAATCCCTAGTGTTGCCCTAACCTATGAAAAGACACAAACGCCCTTTATAACTAATAATATAATAAACTAATCCCTAAACTCTCAAGTTAGATCGTATCAATACCCTCCCCTTTAGAGCACCTTGTCCTCAAGGTGTTACATAAAATAAAAATGCAATTTTTTTTTTTTCCGGTGATGGCGGCAGCGGCGGCGGCAGCAGAGGAGGCGCGTCGGTGGCAGAGGCGGCGGCGGCGGCGTTGGTGGCAGTTGGCTTGGCGGTGTTGGTGGCGACGGGCGTTGAAGGGGTTGGAGACGGCGGCGACGGAGGTGGGGCAGCAGCAGCGGCGAAGATGGGGGGCGGCAGCAGCGGCGATGGCGGCAGCATCGGTGGCGGTCGCGAAGGTGGGGGCGGCGGCGGAGGTGGAGGTGGCGTAGGCGGAGCCGGTGGAGATGGTGTCCAAACCCTAGCCGTCCACTTTTCTTCCCATCTCTCTATTATCGATATCATACGTTGAGTCAATTCACGGCAACGCTCCCAATCAGGCTCGCAATCAGTTCCATTCATGGTCATGATCGAAACTGCTCCATCCATGGTCATGATCGAAACTGCTCTGATACCAATTGATATGATCCAGGATCTAGATCATATCAAAAGTAAACTATTATAAATAAAGATAAATTCCCAAGAACCAGAGCACAAGTCTCAAGGTCCTGGATATCCTAAACAATGATATCCTACTCTATTTATAGGGGAGAATCCCTAGTGTTGCCCTAACCTATGAAAAGACACAAACGCCCTTTATAACTAATAATATAATAAACTAATCCCTAAACTCCCAAGTTGGATCGTATCAAAAAGCTTGTACCATTTCTAGACCGAATTTGATAATTATAATTTTTCGTTTTTGTGAAGCCAAAATTATGTGGAAAAAAATTATGTTTTTGCTGCTTGCAGCATTGTTTCCAAGAAATATGATGTAATACATTCAATTTGATCTCTGATAATTATGCAAGAATCGGTCGTGAGACCGAGCTAATGAACCTATTTCTTCCAAATTGTCAAAAGCCTCGAGCTGTGCAACCAAGAAGGTTACTGTATTCCAGTTCTTAAGAAAACATTTCAAGCTTTTCAATTTCATCATTAGGCCATGACCAAGCCAACCAGAAATAGGATTCAAACTCCAATCTTCTATCAATTTTTTAAAGACGAATGTTTAACTTAACCCATGAGTTCTTAAAACGAAATGGAGTTGGACTCCAAACAATCGCACCAAAAGAAATAGCCAAAGGATAATGATTTGAAGTAATACGAAGCAATCGAGGATGCGATGCATTTCCAAACTTACGCAGACACTCGTGTCTACTTTAGAGAGATATTGTATTAGACCGAAGCTAGACCAATTGAACACCAATTCGAATGTCCAAAAAATTATAGATCAGACTTATTTTGTGATGCCTAATTTGTGATACCTAAATCCTTGCCAAGGCGATATCTATCCATCCATCTGTATGATTGACTGAAAATTGCCAAAAATCCTCCACATCTATCGCCAATGTATTTGAAGGCGATTTCATTCCAAAGGGTTAACATGAGGTTTGTTAGTTCAATCCAACCTCCATAAGAAGCAATTGTTTGATCTTGATTAATAAAAGTGGTCGTCAATTCCGAAGGTAGTCCAATTGGCAGAACGACGTAGCTCTTTTGTAAGTTGTGAATCATAGAGTTGCATGATGGCCTTATTTGCTTGATATGGGTTGATTTGAACATCCATTGGAGATGACTGATTGGATGGATTCTTTGATATTTTTCCAAGAATCATGTTGATTTGTGCATTGGACAACCACCAGAAATTAGCCAAAGTTGTTGCAGGAATAATACTGGATGCAATAGTATTGGTGGGTATACTCGGAGATAACAAGATGCTCGAGGAGACAGTGGATTGGGCAGCTGATCTGTGTGCTTCATTTGGATATTCGGAGACGAGAGAGTAAGAAGAAAACAAGCCACCTCTCTGGTGATAGAATGGCAATTTTCTTTCAAACACCACGAAGAGACAACTTATGATAAGGTTTGGGCCTTTTGAAATATTATAAATATCTTAGGGGCATTTATGCAATTAGTTAGATAGTTTGTTAGCCCCTTGGCCTATATAAGATGTACTCTTCTATTCAATCAATACAACTTGAATATTCTTTTGACTAAAGTCATTGAGAGGGGGAGCTTGATAGAGCTAGAATCTATCAATTGGTATCAGAGCACGTTTTGATCCATGGATTGTGACGCTATTCTTGTAGTTCTTGAGTGATTACGTAGTGATGATTGTATCAAAACCTTAACAAATATAGTAGAGAAAGCATGGAAAGAATCATGGGAAGAACCGGAGAAAGCAATGACCCCGAGCAAATTGGAAGTACCGGTTTTTGAAGGCAATAATCCACAAGAGTGGTTACAACAGATTGAAAGATTCTTTTCGATAAATCGACTAGCAGAATGTGAGAAATTAGAGGCTGCAATCATGTGTTTGAAAGGAACAGCCTTGACCTGGTTCAATTGGACGAATAACTGACAACCCATTGTAAGCTGGGAGGAATTTCGATCCGAGTTGATACGTCGATTCTTGCCCTCGGAGGTAGGATCTTTGCAAGAATGTGCTATTGCTCAGAATCAAGAGTTTGGAGGCAGTAAGAACATGGGATTTGCTGCAATTATTGAAAAAGAAAACGATGAAAAAGAGAAAACCGATCGAGAAAGCAAGAAAGAGTGCAACAGAGAGAGTGATGTGAATTTGGAGGATTATTCTTGTATTATAGTAGAAGACGTTTCAGTTTTAAAAGACAAGAGGCAAGAAGAAGGCACGATCAAAACACAAGAAGATGAAAGTGATGTTGTAGATGAAATTGAAGATTCTATGATAATGGTGCAAGTTAGATCGCATTCAGATCTTGTAGAAGGAGAGCCAAAAACAGAGTTGTATTTTGGAGAGCCAACATCATATCTGTATTTTGAAGAAGATTTAGAAATGAGTTCTGTTCTTGAAAAAAAATTAATAAGAAAGAAAGAAAAAAATAAGAGGAAAGAACAGAAGAAAAAGAGGAAGAAAATACAGTTTATTAAGAAGAAAACAAAATTCTATGATCTTCAAATAAACTTGGTGCAGAAGAAAGATGAGCATAAGAAGGAGATGAGAGAAGAAAGGAGAAGGAAAATACAAAAGAAAAAACGTACCAGGAAGATCAAAAGGGAGTGGAAACATCGGAGATTGCGGCTGGAGAAGAGTGTTCGACATGGCCAGCGACAGAGGCCGAGGAAGAGTTATCGCAGTGACCAACGGAAGTAGAAGTGTCGAGTGCACCAGAAATTGAGGAAGAAGCGCCGCCGCCGTGTTCAGTGGAGGCCGGTGAAGCGTCGTTGTCGTCTGCAATGGAGTTTGACGAAGAAACAAAACCGTTTGCTTCTGAAAATGGAGAAGATTCGAACGCTCCATGCTGGTTTCGATGAGGTTGACGATGAACATGCCTTAAAGATGGAGTTTTATGCAGACATTGAGGAAAGGGTTGCTCACGATTTCAATCGAATGGGGAAGACGAAGTTTCTCGCGAAGGCTGCCTACAAATTCGATCGTTTGAAGAAGGTGTTGGAGATACTCACCTTGTGGCAATTGTCTCACATTGGAAAGGTGAGGATTCTACAACTCATTTATAAGAGATATGGAATACTCCCCTCATTGCCAATTGGTTTTGAGATGGAACTTCATATTCTCTAATATGGTATCAGAGCTCAATGTGGGTAATGACCCCCAAATTTCGATCCAATCCAAAATGCTTTGAATTCTAAAGCGGGTGTGGACCCCACCCAAGCAGGCATAAGCTTAAGCGGGTATTTGATCTCAAAGTTCGGATCCGACCCTAGCAAAAAGTAAGCCAAAGCGGGGTTTTCGGTCCACAAATTCGGATTAGGATCTAGTTCAAGATGGCATTTCCCGATATGGCCGCCATCTTGGGAGGGAATGTTGGAGATACTCACCTTGTGACAATTGTCCCATATTGGAAAGATGAGGATTCTACAACTCATTTATAAGAGATATGGAATACTCCCCTCACTGCCAATTGGTTTTGAGATGGAACTCCATATTCTCTAATAGAAGGATTTGCCACCTAATCTTGATGAATTCTTGGAGAAATTAGGGTTTCTAAATTGGTTCAATTTTTTGCCCGGTTCATTAATTCAAAATTGGTTCGGCTCAGCGGTTCGCATTTGGTCCGGTTCATTAAACTGGTTCAAGTCTATTCCTCTTCCAAATGGGCCTTTCGGTGGATTGAGATTTCTGTGCTTGAATACTGAAATTGGACCATATGGATCAAAAGTGTGCAGGCCCAATTTTAGTTTATTGCTGCTTAATTGGAAGAATCAAGGGTTAATTGATGAATGGGGAGTTTGGGCCCAATTTGACCATTTTTTATGGATTTTAATTGAATTACCATCTCAATTAGGGCCAATTCAGGGTGATGGAGTTACACACAACAAGAGCTTTATCTATATCAACAAGCTACCACCTCCGATCATCATCTCCAGCCACCAGCCACTGCCACCACCTACTCCGGCCACCAGCCACCAGCCACCACCAACTCCGGCCACCAGCCGCTACCACCACCAACTCCGGCCACCGGAAAATTTCTTCGCTGGAATTTTCGTTTCTTTTTCATTGTATTCAATAGTTTGTATTTCAAATTGGAATTGTTCTTTTCAGATTTAGTTTGTAAACACCTTGAGGACAAGGTGCTTAAAAGGTGAGGGTATTGATAAGGTTTGGGCCTTTTGAAATATTATAAATATCTTAGGGGCATTTATGCAATTAGTTAGATAGTTAGTTAGTTAGTTAGTCCCTTGGCCTATATAAGATGTACTCTTTTCCTCAATCAATACAACTTGAATATTCTTTTGACTAAAGTCATTGAGGGAAGGGAGCTTGATAGAGCTAGAATCTATCATAAACCTAGCAATAAAATGTTCAAATCTAGCTAAAAAGCATCAAATATAACTAGAAAAATTGGTCATGTATAGAGTAATTCATTGAGCTGAAGCTTAAACTAATTCATTGAGCCAAGTATAGAGTAAAAATTGGTCAGCTTCAACATGGCTTAATTGGTCAAGGCCTAATCATTATCAACCAAAACGTCAGAGGTTCAAATGGCCACCCCAGAAGGGCTGTTGATCTTAGAAAAGAGTAAAAATTGAATTTTACCCCACAATGTGTGTGTAAAAGAACATCTAAAAGACTTTTACAGCACCTACCCAAATTTAATTTGAACATCAGAAACTCCCCAAAAAAAAAAAAAAACTAAAAGCTCCCAATAATAATAAACAAAATAAGTTATGACTTTAGAGAAATACTTCTCAACTCATGGACAAGCATAGAGAATCTTCTTGTTGCTTATTTGGCACAACTCAGGTGCCACAAACTTTTTTCATTTTAAAAAGAAAATCGACAATAAAGAAAAAGTAAACAGAATTTGTAACACCAAATGGTGCCACATTTTCGGCAACAAGTAGAGTCTTTCTACTTGTTCATGAGTAGAGTGTTTCTAATATAGCAAATGCCTGTGGTGAAGAAAGTCACAGCATAATAAAAAAAAAAAAGCCACGCATGAAAATATAAACATAATAATTTTCTGATACCTCGCTGTACTTAGTGGCTATAGAACGTTGCCTAAAAGCCAGTTTTCTTTTGTTTCCATCCTCATTTGGTGGACCAAAACCATCTTGGTCAAAATCATAATTAGAAAGATCACGGCCATCATCATATGCAATCAATGCATCAAGAAAGGGCTGATTATAGTTCTCTATCTGCATAAAAAATGTGACAAAGACATCAAATTTAAAAACATTATATCTTTTATTTTACAACTCAAAATCAGAACTCCACCCCACTACATACCCGGGAGCACCCACACCAATCTCAAGGCTCATACAACAAAAATAACAAGAGATTTTACAATTAAGTTCACTTGTGAATTTCGAACTTGGGATCTCCAAGGAAGTATAACTATATCACGGAGTTGTTTGAACATGAATACGAGTGAAATCTCAACCTTACTTGTTCATAGAAGAAGTGACGATCACACAGATCAAGAATCTGCTTCTCCCAAAGTTTGCCAAGTTCTTCACCCCTTTTAACATCCTTTGAACCACAAAAAGCCTCAGCATAAGTCCCATTCAACAAAGACGTTAGGAGGATGATAGTCTCATCCATGTCCCACACATACACATTGAGTTTCTGATCCTTCGCGCTTTTCGTTTTAGCAACCCCCTTTGAACTTTGTTCAGACGGGTGATTTCTAATTTCTTCCATACTGCTGTTCTATTCTGGAAACAAAATCTAGAAAAACAAAAAAAATTGTTTATACTTTCCAATCTTTACACATTTCAAAGACAATTTTGAAGGTAGATTAGATGTTACTAAGACCCGTTTGACAACCATTTTATTTTTTGTTTTTTGTTTTTGAAATTTAAGCCAACATTAACTACATAACCATATGTTTTTTGTTACTTAGATATCTATATCTTACCTATATTTATAGAAACCAAACCAAAACTTGGAAATAGCTTCCAAAAATTTATTTTGTTTTTGAAAATTGGTTAGCATCCACATACTTTCTTTAAAGAAATATGGATACATTCTAGAAAATTTGAGTAAAAATAGATTTAAATTTAAAAAACAAAAACCATACGATTATCAAACCGGGCTTAAATAAGCTTAATATCCAAAAACAAAATGTAATCAAACAGGTCTTCCTGATCAAAAGAATAGATAATAAGTAAACATTAGTAACAGTCAAGAACATATTGAACACAGTCATAGTAACAATAAAAACGCATAAATTTGGTGAAGAATTTGAAATCAATTCCAAGCCGGGTTTGAGCGCAAGATCCATTGACCCAAAAAAAAAGATGGGAAGTGAAAATATAAAGAAATTTATGAATGTAAAGGTCAAATTGGTGCTTACTTTCGTCGTCTATGGAGTGAAGAAATTGAGGTTTCTGCTCTGAAAACCCTTCGATTCTGGCGAGAGCACCGTGACCAGTCGGAGGCGAGCGGAAGAGCTACGACGTCGTTTTAAAGGATGGTCATTGACTCATTAGCTATACAACAACGCCTTGTTTATTATTAGATTAAATTCTTGAACTGGTTGGATGAGGAGTTATTTCGACTAGTTACAAGTAGAGAGTTAATAGTAAGAGATTATTTTAATGTGATTTTAATATAGAAGAGTTAAAAGGCTATAATTTATGGGAAATTATATTAAATGTCTAAATAATTAGAATTAATTAAGATAATATCTACTTTATTTTATAGTTTAAGTTTATGTCTAATTCGATTTTGGTGGGAGAGAGAGAACAATTTCGTACCCATTATACCCCATCAAAACTTTCAATTTTTTTTTTTATAATTTTAATTAAAAAGTTTCACAAGAATAACCTTGATTTTAGGAAATAAAAACATAATTCATATTTCTCATTTTACTAACTAACATCCAAATATAGATCATTTAATTCATCCAAAGATACATAATTAATATATATATATATATATATCCACAATTTAATAGCCTTCAACAGAGAATAACCAAACGAAAAATAGTGAAAAGCCAGATTGTCCACTACCTTCAACAGCGAAGAACCAAACGAAGCAGCCATAACATTCAAATCACATTCGGCATGAAATTCACGTCTATCGTTAATGCGTTCAATGAGGTGTGGAGTGAGACAAAGTATGTATTGAAGTTTTTCACGGATCTACACTATCTCAACAATGGAGTTCTATAAAAGGTCGAAAGTTTCTAGACTATCTCTTTACAAAGACGACACTGGAAGGGAAACAAAAGTGTGGGTACTCAACAATACCGATATGAACATTGCATTCTCTTTACAAAGACGACACTGGAAGGGAAAAAAAGTGTGGGTACTCAACAGTACCGAACATTGCATTCATTATAAGAGCAGGTACTCAACAGTACCTAATAGTGGCACATAGTGTTCTATGTAAGTATGTACTATGCAGTACCTCATAGAATTTTGATTTCTTGGGCAGAGTGGAAATCTCAAACGACACTTCAATGCAAGCATTCTGTAGTTGAAAGGTGCGTACTCCCTACTAATTGTTTCATTATTTTCTATTCATACACCAATAAAACTAAATAACAAGTTTTCACGTACGAATTTATAAGAACAAGTGCAGATTCATCTACAGTTTTTTGGTTGAACTGTAGGATTATACTGAACATTAAATTTTTAAGTTCAAAATAATATTAAAATTCAAGCATAAATTGAATTCTAAATTTCAATTGTCAAACATTTTAATTTTAAATGGTGAAAAGATTTTAGAGTTTGTTCAATAGGTTGTTACATTTAAATTATCAAAAAGATTTTAATTTTAAATGACTAAAAGATCTTAGAGTTTGTTGGATAGGTGGTTACATAATATTTAT
>JBBMEF010046668.1:0-13308 GCA_037832685.1 Sicyos baderoa
AAAGCAAGAAAAACTTCCAATCGAAGTAGAAATGAACTAAACAAAGTGCAGAGGAGTGATCGCAAACGTTCACACTCAAAATCAAAGATCTAAGCTACGGAAAACAGTAAACAGCAAGATCGAAACGATCAGAAATAAAATTCGAAGTACTGAGTTCGGAAAATTGCAGAAAACAGAGCCGTGGACTTCAGCACGATCGGAGAAACTCCAGCGGAAAATTACAGAAAGCGCAAGGAAGAAGACGACGGAAAACTCCTGAATCGAGAGCACGTTTATGGAAATTTGAAGATCTAAACTGTCATCATTAATTCAAATGATAAATGCAGCTTTTATATGTGTCCAGAATTGTAGACGGACGGCTGGGATCGGGTTTTAAACTTTCTTGTCCGCTACTCCAATCGTGACGTCAGCAGACTCAGCAGCACGGAATTCCATCATTCATTTTTTATCCAGAAATGAATATTCCCGCCTCCTCAAATGCGTGAACAAATGCTGGCCACTTTTTACTCTTTCTCACAGTCTCATTCTTCTCTCCCAATTGCCTTCTTCTCGGATGATTTAGCTCCAGCAACTTCATGTTTACATCCTGAAACAGTAAGAATATTTCCAACAAGTCAAAGGTTCCAAAAATGCGTAAAATAATGCTGTAACTCTGCATTTATGACTCAAAACTCTCTTTTTCTAAGGATTTCTATTTCTTGCCTCTTTTACAACATGCTTTGCATTTTATGTATATTTGACTGTTCTAAGGTGATTTATGCTTCTAAAATGAATGATATGCTCTTGAAACATGCTTAGAAACACCTTATTTCAGGGCTAAAAACCTATCTTTTGGATCGGTATCAGACAACAAGTCGAATAATCAGGTTGAAAAACAATTACCAGTTTTTAAACCGCCTCCACCACCTTATCTATTAAGAGTTCCGAAGAAGAAACAAGGAGGAAGTCAATTTAAAAAGTTTTGGAATATATTGAAGGAGATTCACATTAACATACCTTTAGTGGATGCGTTAAGGCAAATGTCAAATTATGCGAAATTTCTGAAGAACGCATTGTCAGAGAAGAAAAAATTTGAAGAATTCAAGATCATATCACTAAATCAAGAGTGCAGTGCTATTGTTAAGAGCAAAATTCCAAACAAGGAAAGTGACCCTGGTATATTTACAATCCATGTAACAATAAGTGGTCAGCACCTGGGTCGAGCATTATACGACTTAGGGGCAAACATTAATCTGATGTCATTATCTCTCTACAAAAAGTTTGGTCTTGGAGAAGCAAGACCAATGACAATGACAATCCAGCTAGCAGATAGATCGATTACATACCCCGAAGGAAAAATAGAAGATATCCTTGTGCAAGTGGATAAATTTGTCTTTCCATCTGATTTTATCATTTTGGATTATGAAGCTGATAAAGACGTACCAATCATTTTAGGAAGACCTTTTCTAAAAACTGGAAAGACACTTGTAGATGTGTATAAAGGAACAATTACATTGAGAATGAATGACCAAGAAGTTCAGTTCAACATTGAAAATTCTATGAAGCAACCATCTGACATGGAGGATTGTTCATTTTTTAGAACAACATAAGCTATTCTTGCTGATGCAGCAAATTAAAGCAAAATAGTGGATAAATCAGAAGAATTAGTATCGCTAAACGAGATGCTTGAAACATTGAGTGAAGACGAAATAAAAGCTTGTAATGTCTTGTTCAATACGAGTCAGTTTGAGCCATTGAGTTTGAACGAAAGGAAGCAAGCACCTATGGAGCCGTCTATCAATAAGCCACTCATTTTAGAATTATAACCATTACCTCAGTATTTGAAGTATGCGTACTTGGGTGCTGAGAACACATTGCCAATCATTATTGTTGGAAATGTTGAAGCATTATAAAAAAGCAATTGGTTGGACGATAGCTAACATTGTGGGAATTAGTCCATCCTTCTGTATGCACAAGATAAACCTGGAGGAAGGGAACTTTAAATCAATTAAGCAACAAAGAAGACTAAATCCAATAATGAAAGAGATTGTGAAGAAGGAAGTACTTAAATGGCTCGATGCTGGAATCATTTACCCCATCAGTGACAGTAGCTGGGTAAGCCTGATGCAAAGCATTCCAAAGAAAGGGGGTATGACTGTAGTACGAAATGATGATAATAAATTGATCCCAATAAGAACACTCACTGGCTGGAGAATTTACATTGACTATAGAAGGCTGAATAAGGCAACTTAAAAAAGATCAATTTCCATTACCTTATATAGATCATGTGCTAGATAAATTAGCATACCAAGAGTTTTATTGCTTTCTGGATGGATATTCAGGCTACAATCAGAATCAGATAACTATAGATCCAAAGGACCAAAAGAAGACAACTTTTACTTGTCCATATGGGATTTTTGCATTTAGGAGAATGCCTTTTGGACTCTGTAATGCGCCAGCAACGTTCCAGCGTTGTATGATGGCCATCTTCTCATATTTGATTGAAGACATAGTGGAGGTTTTTATGGATGATTTTACTGTATTCAGAAGATCATTTGATTCATGCCTGAGAAATATAGAAAAAGTCTTGGAAAGATGTATTGAGACTAACTTGGTGTTGAACTGGGAAAAGTGCCACTTCATGGTGAAGGAGGCCATAGTTCTAGGACACAGAATTTCAAAGGAATGAATTGAAATGGACAGAGCAAAAATTGAAGTTATTGAAAAATTGGAACCACCGAGTAATGTCAAAGGCATTCGAAGTTTTCTAGAGCATGCTGGGTTCTATCGAATATTTATTAAGGATTTTTTGAAGATCTCAAAGCCATTATGTGAATTGCTAGAAGTGGATAGAGAATTTAAGTTCAGTGAAGACTGTTTGAAGGCGTTCGATGCGCTGAAGAATGCCCTAACCACAACACCAATCATAATTGCACCAGACTGGACAAAACCGTTTGAATTGATGTGCGTTGCAAGCGATTATGTTGTAGGAGCTGCTTTGGGACAGAGGGGAGAAAAGCTATTTCAACCAATTTACTATGCAAGCAAAACGTTAAATGAAGCCCAACTCAATTATACCACCACTGAGAAAGAGTTATTAGTAGTTGTTTTTGCATTAGAAAAATTCCGATCTTATGTAGTTGGGTCGAAAATAATAGTGTTCACAGATCATGCTGCTATTAGATATTTGATGAATAAACAAGATGCGAAGCCTAGCCTGATTCGATGGATATTGTTGCTACAAGAGTTCAATATTGAAGTGAAAGACAAGAAAGGCAGTGAAAATGTGATTGCTGATCACTTATCACGACTGAAGCAAGTGAATGAAAAAGGGAAAGGAATCCAAATAGCTGAATATTTTCTGGATGAGAAATTGTTTAATGCTACAACAGTAGACTTAGCAGAACGACCGTGGTTTGCAGACTTTACGAATTATCTTGCGAGCGGCATTACACCACCATAATTAACAAGTGAGCAAAAGAAAAAGTTTTATTTTTATGTGAAGCATTACTATTGGGATGGGCCATTTTTGTTCAAACAATGTGCTAATAACATCATAAGAAGATGCGTTCCAGAGAATGAAACTAAAGAAGTGCTAAATCAATGCCATAATTCTCCTTATGGAGGACATTTTGGTGGATTACGAACTGCAACTAAAGTTTATCAATCAGGGTTATATTGGCCAACAATTTTCAAAGATGCACATCGCTTCACAAAAATGTGTGATAAATGCCAAAGGAGAGGAAACATTGGAACTAAGGATGAAATGCCAATGACGTGCATTTATGAAATTGAATTATTTGACGTTTGGGGCATAGATTTCATGGGACCCTTTCCACCTTCAAAAATCAATCTTTACATCTTAGTAGCAGTGGATTATGTATCCAAATGGGTTGAAGCAATAGCTAGTCCTCTAAATGATGCAAAAACAGTAATCTGATTCTTACACCGAAATATATTTACGCAGTTCGGAACGCCAAGGGCATTAGTGAGTGATGAAGGTACACATTTTATCAATAGAGCGATGGCGAGTGTGCTACAAAAGTACTATATCAAGCACAAAGTTGCAACACCTTACCACCATCAATCAAATGGGCAAGCTGAAGTCTCAAACAGAGAGATCAAGCGTATCTTGGAGAAAGTGGTAGGACCATATAGAAAGGATTGATCCATGCGGTTAGATGATGCGTTATGGGCATATCGCACAACATTTAAAACTCCATTGGGGATGTCGCCATTCCAACTTGCGTTTGGGAAATCATGCCATTTGCCGCTACAACTAGAGCACAAAACATTCTGGGCTTTGAAAAAATTGAATCTTGATATGAATTTAGCCAGACCTGCAAGGATGAATCAACTTCTTGAATTGGAGGAATATAGGCTTTCTGCCTATGAGAATGTCAAAATTTACAAGGAAAAAACAAAGGTTTGGCATGACAGAAGAATTACACCTAAAACGTTTGAAATAGGGCAAAGAGTACTTCTTTATAATTCACGCTTTAAGCTTTTCCCTGGTAAACTTAAATCTAAATGGTCTGGTCCTTTTAGAATTGTGCAGGTAAATGCGAGCGGTGCAATTAAAATCATGAACAAGCAGGATGGGAGCAAATTTATGGTCAATGGACAACGTCTAAAGCATTACTGGGGAGAAGATCTCAGAAAAAAAGAATCTTCTAAGCCCCAAAATTCTGAGTAATGAAACGAGGAAATGCTTGGAGCACTGGAGATTGGTATTTATAATTTTACGCTCCAAGTTAATCATTTATGTTAATTTTTCCTATCTTTTGAATTGTATGCATGTTACTGTTTGAAATTGTTTGTTGTTTGATTGAATAGTTGTTTGTGTGAATTTATGAATTGCTAGTTTTATAGTCTTTAACATTTGTTTTTACTAAATTGTGGAAGTGTGAAAAAGGTTAAGTTAGATGTGGTCTGCCAAGATTGAAACGTGGAAGATCATTTTTAACACGTGACAGTCCAGGGCGAGATAGCATGGTTTTATCACAGCCGTTAGAAATCGACGATGGAGATCGATTTATTGATTTTGGAAAGAAAAAAGGCGAATTCTCTTCATCTCTTTAAGAACATATATGGAATGCTCTGCACCTACCTCATTACTCCTCTAAATTTTATCCCGATTTGGCTCTCCATCTTCTCTGTGTGAAACCCTAAAAGCTTCCACACAAATTTTCTACTTTTTTCCCTTCACTCAAAAGCCTAACCCGAAAACCCTTTTTCCACAAATTTGAAGTCAATGGCTCCCAAAATCAGAGCCCAAAAAGCTAAGGTCATTGCTGTTGGAGAGAAACTCGCCATTGAGGTGCATGTTCCGCTGAATGCACCGCAAACCAACACCATCACTGTTTTTGAAGATTTTTCCCTCTCGAAAGAAGATGTTCCGTTGATTAGAAGAAGAAAATCAAAGAATGCAACTACCACAGAACAAGTAAGTTTAACCCATAATTCTGTCGCAAGCAAAGTGCCTGAGGAGGTTGTTGTTACCTCTGAGCTTAGGACTGAAGTAGATGCGGGGTTAGAAATTCAAGAGAATGGTGATTTGGGTAGCGAATGTAGCATGCAAGAAGCGGATAAGACAAAAGAATCTTGGAAGGAAGTGGTTGAAGAAGTGCAAAGTTCTGGGAAAGAGAGAGAAGTCGAGAAGGAGCAGAAAGAAAAAGAAGAAAATGAAAAGAAAAACAGAGAAGAAGTTGCAAAAGAGAAGAAGAGAAAGAGGACTGACAAAGGAAAAAGAAATGAGATGTTGACAGAGGAACCGTTAGAGGAAGTGAGAAAAGAAGGGCAATTTTTGGACTTGGATTTGAATCAACCACCAATGGTCGAGAGACTAATAGAAGTGGGAGAGAGCTCAAGACCAGTTAAGAAGAAGAAGAAAGCCTCGAAAAAACCTAAGAAAACTGTTGTGAACAGTGGAAGTTGGCAAGAATTTCGAGTTGCCTTTGGAGGTTTTCTAGTGAGTCAAAATGTAGTTGATAGGCAGATTTTTCAAGAGCGAGGATTTTCTTTAGAAGGGTTGGATGAACAGCTTGAAGAAACCATAGAGAAATTTGGTTGGAAGTACTTGGTAAGGCCTTATTTACCAACTCGGCCTGACTGGATTCGAGAATTTTATTGCAATATCAATGAAAAAGTCGAATTCAAGAGCTAAGTGGGGGGTGTTGATGTGGATTGGAGTGCTCAATCCATCAACAAGCTGCTTAGATTTGCGGATAAGCCAGGTGCCATGATTAACAAGCTGTGTAAAAATCCATATGAGGAGTTGCTTAACATATGTTTAAAAAGAATTGGAGGGGAAGAAGCTACTTGGACAGTTGAGAAGGGAACAAAAGTGGTGTTAGCATCATTTCTGACCACAGAAGCCCATTGCTGGCTAAACTTCGTTCGCACAAGCCTTATGCCTACAACACACTGGACTGAAGTAATTCGGACCAGAGCATTGTTGGTGTATGCGATTTTAGAAGGTTGGAGCATATATGTGGGGAAGATTATTGCTGGGGAGATCAAGCGATGCATCAATAAAAAGGAAGGAAAACTGTTCTTTTCGCACCTGATTACTTCCCTTTGTTTGAGACAAGGAGTACAACCTCTCATGGATGATGAGCTTCTGCCAGTATGCTCAGTGTATGCTTCTCCCGAGAGCCGATCAAGAATAGTTCATGTGGGGAAAGGAGTAGGAATAGCTGCGTGCATTGATGAGCTGATAAAGAGGCAGCAAGCTCAAGAGGAGGCTTTTGCTGACTTTGCACATAAGTTTGGAGTTTACATGAAATATGTCCAGCAAAGAGACTCAATGCTAAGAATGAATGCTAAACTCAGAGGAGAACTGCAACTCCCAAATTTTCCTCCTGATCTAATTGATGATAATGCTGAAGGAAGCCCAGTTCTCCCTTTTCCAGAATCCCAGCCAGTTCAAGACCCATGCCACTCAAGTTCAAGTGCCCAGTTTTAGATGGAAGTTTATGTCCTTATCTTTTTAATATTTTCTTTGTTCATCTCCCATCTTTTGAAAATATATTTTTGTATGTCTAGTTGTTGCTAGTAGAAGTGCTTCACGCATTCATGTGTTAGCTTTATTTTTGCTTAATGAAATAGATGTTTGTGTGTACAAAGTTCTTGCCTCTTACTATATTTCTGGTTGTTATTGATAGTTAAATTTTTCTGATCTCAGCATTGTGTTCTGCCTTAGGAATTTTCTGAGCAAACTAAAACTTTAGCCTAGTTTTGACCTCTTAGAAGAATGCGTTGCTGAAAACAATACTAACCTCATAACAAGTTAATCCTTGTTTTGACCAAGGAAATAAGAGAGCTCTAAATGTTAAATCTGAAAGCTTAAATCATATAGCAAGAAAGCTTGAGAACCTTAAGTTTAGGGGAACTAAGCCTCACCTTCATTGAGGACAATGAAGATTTCAAGTCTGGGGGTGAGGGTAAGCCCGAGCTAGATCAAAGATCAAAATTTTCAAATTCAAAAGAAAGATCGAAGCATTCCGGTTAAGCTACATAAAAAAAAATGCGAAAAGCATTCAAAAAGTGAAAGCGAAAAGCTCACTCAAATAAGGCCAAAGGCCAAAGCGAGCATAAAGGCAAAGCCGTGCAAAGCAAAGAAAGAAACGCCTACGGGAATTAAGGCTAGTAGCCATAGTGGTGACAACGTACACTCTTAGATCGCCAATATCTTAACAAAGGTTGAATCCGTCGCCTAAATGCGCTGCTTTGCTCAAGTATTCCATCTTAGGAACTAAGGGATTCGGGTGTTCATGGTCCAAAAGAGAGCTTGAAGTACTAGAAGGGTGCGTGAATGGAAAAAAAAAACTATAATCTAAAACTTTGGCTATACTTAAGGGGATCAAGGGATGGAGTGAGGTGTTTTAATGATGTAGACATTAGCGTTTCTGAAGTGCTTAAGTTCTTAGCCTGGCTGGGAAGAAATTGCTAAAAGGGATAAAAATTATTTTCAAAAGCAATTGAGGCTAAAAGCGAGTTACGAAGCCATAACTTTAGTTTATGACGGGAATTTCTAAGCCAGAACCTTTATGCTGAGATCTTGAGAATGGACATTATTGATAAAGTTTGTATTTAAGTTTCATTAGAATTATTTTCTCTGTTTTGACGTATGTATCATTGCTCGGGACGAGCAACGTTCAAGTCTGGGGGTTTGATAACTCTCAATTAGAGAGTATTCTAACCCTAAAATAAGGTGTTTTAAGTCATATTCTTGCATTATAACATTCATTTAGTAGCTAGAATCACCTTAGAACGGAGAAATATATATAAAATGCAAAGCATGTTGTAAAATAGGCAAGAACTAGAAATATTACGAAAGAGAAAGTTTTGGAGTCAAAATGTCGTGTATTCAGCACTAATTTAAGCATTTCTGGAACCTTTGACTTGTTGGAGTTATTCCTACCTTTTCAGCGTGCCAATTATAAAGTTGCTGGAACAAAGTCTTATCAAGAAAGAAAATTTCAAGTGAAGAATCGAAGTGTGAAGAAAAGTTTACCGTCTCTGGAATTTATCTAAGCATTCGGTAGAGGCCATATGATGTTGTGGCCCCCCCTTGTGATCCTGTCAAAAGTTGCATGACTGTGGTCCCCCATTGATGATGGCACATTGGAGTAGTGGGCAAGCCAACTTCCGATTAAATCTCAGTCGTTCATCTGCTTTTGGGGAGGCTATAAAAAGCTAGTTGTGGGAATTTGAATTGGATGCCTTCATTCTTCTTCGTCAGCTCTATAGTTTTTCTGCCATTTTTACAATTTGGAGCCCATTTCAGATTTCTGCTCGGAGCTGTCAGATCGCCGTTGGAGTTTGCAGCATCTTTTCCTGCATTTCTACAATTCTGTATTTCGAACTTTCTACTTTGTGTTTTTGTAGTTTTCTGCTTTCATAGTGTAGATCTTCGATTTCTGAGCATGAACGTTGTGATTGCTTGAGTTTGTAGTTCGTGGTTGTTTTCTATCATATTTCAGCGCATTTCTTCATTCTGAAACTTTTTACTCTGTTTTGTGGTTGATTTGAAGTTAATGCAAGTTGAATTGTTGTTTCAATGCTGATCTACTCGTTTTTTGAGTTTTCTAGAGAATCGACGTTATTTTCTGATGTCTACAACATTTGATCTTCCTGTTTTCGTCGTTTTCTGAATTATCATGAGCTAAATTTGTCTAGGTGAAGGTTAGGGGGGTGAATGTGAGATTTATGCATCGGGAGCAAGCAGGGGGATGTTAGGCTATGTTATCGTAGATGTGTTTCACTTATAGAATGTTTCGACTGATCATCCATGCATGTTTGCTTGTTTCGTCGTCCCAAGAGGGAGAGGAGCGAGAGTGCAAGTCTGAGGAGTATCATCACAGCTCGAGAGAGAGCGTTAGGATTCACGTTGTGCGTAGCTTTCTTCTCACCGATAGTCTTATCCCTGTTGTATATTGATTGCATTCATAATTTCCTTAACCTGATCCTATTTTATTAATTGAAGTATTCATTCTTGTTTGAAGCATTTACGTATGCATTTATCCTGTCTACATTTTACTTCTGTGCAAGCGATATTCTTTGTTGACAGCAATCTGTATCGCATTAGCATTATATTTTATTTTGCGTTTGAAACAAGTGACACAACCAATTTTATCCTTTACTTTCTGTACTTGACTTTTCAATTAGCACTTGAATTAATTTCTTCAACCCTTGTGGGAGATGACTTTACTTATCACATGATGCAAAAAGACCATGTATACTTGCATGTTAAGAGTTGAATGTTAAGGATATCGCACTTAAAAGATTATATTCAATTAGCTTTCTGTTCTATTAAAAAGCATTGTCAATACGTATTAGCACATCTTCACGCACTCTCAAGACAGCCTTAGGGAAAATCACCACGCTCAAATCATCCCCCACCAAAGACGGTGTGGACATAACCAAAACCGAAGATCCAACCGCTTTCCACAGAACAGAAACATGAAAAAACGAATGAATCCTCACTGTTTGTGGCAACTCTAGACGGTACGCAACTGGCCCAACGCGTGCCAAAACACGATACTGTCCAATAAATCTCGGTGCCAACTTCGGGTGTTTAAACTTTGCCAAAGACGGCTGACGATAGGGACGGAGTTTAATATAAACTAAGTCATCCACTGCAAACTCAATGTCCCGTCGTTTGGTGTTCGCTCGATCTGACATCGATTGTTGCACGCGCAAAAGGTTAGTTTTCAAAGTCTTTAAAACCCGTTCGCGATCTAACATCAAGGAGTCCACCGGACTGGCCTCATGGTCATATCCTAAAATCGTTGGCGGATCAAGTCCATAAACAATCTCAAATGGAGTCATGCCCGTGGACGAATGGTAAGAAGTGTTAAAACTGGACTCGACCCATGCCAACCACTGGTACCACGCTTTAGGTTGGTGCATCACAAAACAACGAAGGTACGACTCCAAGCAACGATTCACAACCTCTGTCTATCCATCTGTCTGAGGGTGATACGTCGTGATGCGGCAGAGCTTGGTACCGGAAGACTTAAATAGCTCCTCCCAAAACAGAACAGTAAAAACCTTATCACGATCTGACACAATACTCTTAGGGATCCCGTGCAAGCGGACCACGTCGCGTGTAAACAACTTTGACACCGATAAAGAAGATAACGGATGTCGTAGGGGAAAGAAATGAACATACTTCGACAAGCGATCAACCACCATCATGATGGTGTCATACCCTTCTGAGCGGGGTAGACTTTCCACAAAGTCCATCGAAATATCCTCTCAAATCCGCTCCGGAATCGGTAATGGTTGTAATAGCCCCGCTGGAGATAACGATAAATGTTTAGCCTGAACAGAAACTCAACGCTCAGCTACAAATGCTTGGACTCGTGCCTTCATCCCTGGCCAATAAACTTCCTTAGCGAGTTTCTGATAGGTCTTTAAGACCCCAAAATGCCCCCCAATCGCGCCCCCATGAAATTCTAATATCAACAGGGGAATAGTTGGGGATGTCGGTGGTAACACCAATCGGCCCTAGTAAAGCAACACGCCTCCCACTAGTGAGTACCCAGGTGGATCCACCTCATTAGCTGTTAATGTCTCGTAAATTTTCGACAGCTTCTCATCTTCCTTAACTTGTTGCATAAACAGGGCAATAATAATTTGACCACAACGCTTAACATACTAAATTCACATACCGAAGGCATTCGAGAAAGCGCATCAACGACCCAATTCTCAAGTTCCTTCTTGTACTCTATGCTAAAATTGTAACCCATGAGTTTGGCAATCCATCGCTGATATTCTCCATCCACAACCCGTTGTTCCAGAAGGAATTGAAGACTTTTCTGGTCAGTACGCACAACAAAATGGTGATCCAACAGATAAGCCCTCCAACATTGCACGACAAAAACAATTGCCATCAATTCATGCTCATACACAGGTTTCATGCGGTTGTCCTTGCTGTATAAGCATAGCGCCAACCCCGATACCTGAGGCGTGAGTTTCTACTACAAAAGGCTGGTCAAAATTAGGAAGGCGCAAAACTTGCACACTGCTCATCGCATGTTTCAATCTCTAGAAACAGTCTTCCGCCATTGCACCTCATTCAAACTTCCTTTTTTTTAAGAGTTGAGTCAGGGGAAAAGCCATTGACCTATAATTTTCCACAAAACGACGGTAGTACCCTGTCAAACCGAGAAAACCTCGCAAGTCCTTAATATTTCTAGGACTAGGCCAGCGAATCATCGCCTCAATCTTTGTCGGGTCAGCCGCCACCCCCTCAGCCAAGATAAAGTGTCCGAGATACTCAATGCGCTGCAGTCCGAAATGGCATTTCTTGGTGTTGGCAACAAATGCATGAGTCTGGAGTATACTGAACACATGAGCCAAATGCTCCTAGTGATCCTGGAGAGCAAGGTATAGATGAGTATGTCGTCAAAAAAAACCAACACAAACTTCCTCAGGCAAGGTCTCAATATCTCATTCATTACAAATTGGAACGTTGCGGGTGCATTTAACAAACCGAAAGACATGCCCACAAACTCATAATGTCCCTCATGAGTCTGTTTTATGCACATCGGTCGGTTTCACTCGGATCTGATGGTATCCTGCCTTCAAGTCAATTTTTGAAAAAATCGTGGCTCCATGTAGTTCATCTAAAAACTCATCCACAAAAGGAATTGGATACTTATCTGGAACTATAGCTTGATTTAAAGCTCGATAGTCGACATAGAATCTCCAACTTCCATCTTTCTTTCGTACTAACAACACCAGGTTCGGAAACAAACTGGTGATAGGGCGGATCACCCCTGCCAACAACATTTCCCGAACCAATTTATTGATCTCGTTCTTCTGATATTGTGGGTAACGGTAAGATCGTACGTTCACCAAATCCTTAACCGCAATTAGCTCAATAGAGTGGTCACAATTTCTTTGTGGTGGTAGAGCAGCCAACGGTTCAAAAACACGAGAGTAAGATTTACTTAAAGAATGTAATTCAACAGGTACGTGAGACAAGTCGGGAAGACTATTGGCCTGTGCACTGTCGACCACCGAGGCATCAATCAAATTTAACTCGACTAAAAGTCCCTGGTCCTCCGATCGTAATGACTTCATCATGGATTTCAACGAGACCTGCGCTTTGACCAAACTCGGATCCCCTTTTAATTCCACTTTCTACGAGCCTAATACAAATTTCATCTGCAGCGAACGAAAATTGAACTCAATCTTCCCTAAGGTCTCGAGCCACGCTACACCCAACATGACATCGGCACTGCCCAAAGGTAACGGAAGGAACTCGTTCACGATTTTTAGGTCTGCAAAATACAACTCGACGTTTTTACAAATTCCCGTTGTTTTCACTGAATCACCCATTCCCAACATAATGCCATAATTGCTCGAGGGTTCCACTGGTAGCCTCAACTTGGTTACAAGTACATCTTATATGAAATTATGCATAGCCCCACTGTCAATCAGAACAACTACCTTCAGTCCCTGAATCAAACCTGTGACTTTCAAGATTTTAGGTGAGCTTAATCCTGCCATCGAATTTAAAGATAATGACGCCAAGTCACGAACTTTCTTCTATATCCTCAGTGTGCTCGTCTGCATTCGTATCAAGGTATGTCAGCAAACAGTCAGTCTCGTGGGTGTCCTCGAATTTTTCTGAATCACGCACTACTAGTATTTCCAACGCTTGAAGCTCTTTCTTTTTGCAACGATGCCTGATAACTCTCATAAATTGAGAGTTAAAAGTAGGAAAGTCGATAAATATAAACAGGAAATCGCTAACATTGAGTATAAATATATGCGAACTTTCGTCAAGATCATTGATATGTTCGTCGTTGA